>PVHX01006415.1:0-21928 GCA_004024805.1 Geosciurus inauris
CACCAGGGGCAATAATGACCCTCTCAATCAACCATCATTACTATACGCATTACCCTTTCTTTCCTCCCACCTCCCCCCTGCCGCATCCAGAGTTCCTGCATTTCTGCTATGTTTCCCATTCCCATCCCCCTTATGTATCCTCATCCACTAATCAGAGAGAACATTCGGCATTTGGTTTTTTGGGATTGGCTTACTTCACAAAGCATAATGTTCTACAGTTCCATCCATTTGCCTGTAAATGCCATAATTTTATTTTCTTTTATTGCTGAATAATATTCCATTGTGTATATGTACCACAGTTTCTTTATCCATTCATCTATTGAAGGGCATCTGGGTTGCTTCCATAGTTTTGCAATTGTGAATAGTGCTCTATGCCAGGTTTTCTAAGGAACCTCCACACTGCTCTCCAGATTAGTTATACCAATTTGCAGTCCCACCAGCAATGTATGAGCGTGCCTTTTCCCCCACATCCTCGCCAACACTTATTGTTGCTTGTATTCTTGATAACTGCCATTCTGACTGGTGTGAGGTGAAATCTTAGAGTAGTTTTTGATTTGCATTTCTCTAATGGCTAGAGATGTTGAACATTTTTTCATATGTCTATTGATTGATTGTATATCTTCTTCTGAGAAGTGTCTGTTCAGCTCCTTGGCCCATTTATTGATTGGGTTGTTTGTTTTTTCGTGTTAAGTTTTTTGAGTTCTTTATATATCCTGGAGTTTAGTGCTCTATCTGACGTGTGTGTGGCAAAAATGTGCTCCCAGAATGCAGGCTCTCTATTCACCTCATTGATTGTTTCTTTGCTTAGAAGAAGCTTTTTAGTTTGAATCCATCCCATTTATTGATTCTTGCTTTTATTCTTTTTTGTTTTGTTTTGTTTTTGGTACTGGAGATTGAACTCAGGGTCACTCAACCACTGAGCCACATCCCCAGCCCTATTTTGTGTTTTATGTAGAGACAGGGTCTCACTGAGTTGCTTAGCACCTCACTGTTGCTGAGGCTGACTTTGAAGTCCTGATTCTCCTGTCTCAGCCTCCCTAAGTGCTGGGATTACAGGCTTTTATTTCTTGAGCTTTAAGAGTCTTAAGGAAGTTGGGGCCTAATCCAACGTGATGAAGATTTGGGCCTAGTTTTTCCTCAATAAGGTGCAGGGTCCCTGATCTAATTCCTAGGTCCTAATTCAACTTTGAGTTGAATTTTGTGCATGGTGAGAGATATGGGTTTAGTTTCATTTTGCTGCATATGGATTTCCAGTTTCCCCAGCACCATTTGTTGAAGAGGCTATCTTTTCTCCAATGTATGTTTTTGGTACCTTTGCCTAGTATGAGATAACTGTATTTATGTGGGTTTGTCTCTGTGTCTTCTATTCTGTACCATTGGTCTACATGTCTATTTTGGTGCCAGTACCATACTGTTTTTGTCACTGTAGCTCTGTAGTATAGTTTAAGGTCTGGTATTGTGATGCCTCCTGCTTCATTCTTCTTGCTAAAGATTGTTTTGGCTATTCTGGGTCCCTTATTTTTCCAAATGAATTTCATGACTGCTTTTCTATTTCTATAAGGAATGACATTGGGATTTTAATTGGAATCGCATTGAATCTATATAGCGCTTTGGATAGTATGGCCATTTTGACAACATTGATTCTGCCTGTCCAAGTGGCAGGCAGATCTTTCCATGGGAGATCTTTCCATCTTCTAAGATCTTCAATTTCTTTCTTTAGTGTTCTGTAGTTTTCATTGTAGAGATCTTTCACCTCTTTTGTTAAATTGATTCCCAAGGTTTTTTTTTGTTGTTGTTGTTTTTTTTGAGTCTTTTGTGAATGGGATCGTTTTCCTAATTTCTCTTTCAGAGGATGCATCACTGATGTACAGAAATGTGTTTGATTTATGGGTATTGATTTTATATCCTGCTACTTTGCTGAATTCATTTATTAATTCTAGAAATTTTTTGGTGGAATTTTTTTGATCCTCTAAGAATAGAATCATGTCATCAGCAAATAATGATAGTTTGAGTTCTTCTTTTCCTATTCATATTTCTTTAATTTCTTTTGTCTAATTGCTCTGACTAGAGTTTCAAGGACTATGTTGAATAGGAGTGGTGAAAGAGGGCATCCCTCTCTTGTTCCTGTTTTTAGAGGGAATGCTTCCAATTTTGCTCCATTTAGAATGATGTTGGCCTTGGGTTTTGCATAGCTTTTACAATGTTGAGGTATATTCCTACTATCCCTAGTTTTTCTAGTGTTTTGAATGTGAAGAGGTACTGTATTTTGTCAAATGCTTTCTCAGCATCTGGTGAGATAATCATGATTTTTTTTTTTTGTAGTTGATTTAATTGCATTTCAAGTCATAGCACATATATAGAGCTCAGTTTTTCCATTTCTCTGGTTGCAAACCAGATAAAGTTACACCAATTGTGTTTTCATACATGCACCAAGGGTAGTGATGACGATCTCAATCAACCATCTTTACTATACCCATTCCCCTTTCCTGCCCCCCACCTCCCCCAAGCCACATCCAGTGTTCCTCTATTTCTCTTATGTTTCCCATTCCCACCTCCCTTATTCATCAGCATCCACTAATCAGAGAAAACATTCGGCATTTGGTTTTTTGGGATTGGCTTACTTCACTTAGCATAATGCTTTCCAACTCCATCCATTTGCCTGCAAATGCCATAATTTTATTCTCTTTTATTGCTGAATAATATTCCATTGTGTATATGTACCACAGTTTCTTTATCCATTCATCTGTTGAAGGATATCTGGGTTGCTTCCACAGTTTTGCAATTGTGAATTGTGCTGCTATAAACATTGAAGTGGCTACTTTACTGTAGTGTGCTGTTTTTAAGCCTTTAGGGTATAGGCCAAGGAGTGGGATAGCTGGGTCAAATGGTAGTTCCATTCCAAGTTTTTTAAGCAGTCTCCATACTGCTTTCCAGACTGGTTGCACCAGTTTGCAATCCCACCAGCAATGTTTAAGTGCACCTTTTTCTCCACATCCTCGCCAGCACTTATTGTTGCTGGTATTTTGGATAGCTGCCATTCTGACTGGGGTGAGATGAAATATAATCATGATTCTTGACCTTAAGTCTATTGATGTGATGGATTACGTTTAGTGATTTCCATATATTGAACTAAACTTGAATACCCACTTGAACTTGGTGCACTATCTTTTTAATCTGTTTTTGTATGCAATTTGCCAGAATTTTATTGAGAATTTTTACATCTATGTTCATCAGGGATATTGGTCTGAAGTTTTCTTTCTTTGATGTGTCTTTGTCTGGTTTTGGAATCAGGGTGATAAAAGCCTCACAGAATGAGTTTGAAAGAATTACCTCCTTTTCTATTTCATGAAATAATTTCAGGAGTATTGGTATTCTTCTTTGAAGGTCTTGTAGAACTCAGCTGAGAATCCGCCTGGTCCTGGGCTTTTCTTGGTTGGTTAGCTTTTGATGGTGTCTTCTACTTCCTTGCTTGAAATTGATCTGTTTAAGTTGTGTATGTCCTCCTGATTCAGTTTGGCAGATCACATGCCTCTAGAAATTTGTCGATGTCTTTGTGATTTTCTATTTTACTAGAAATTTTTTTCAAAATAGTTGCTAATTATCCTCTGTATTTCAATAGTGTCTGTCGTGGTATTTCCTTTTTCATCACGAATTTTAGTAATTTGGGCTTTTTCTCTCCTTTCGGTGGCTAAGGGTTTATCAATTTTATTTATTTTTTCAAAGAACCAGCTCTTTGTTTTTTCACTTTTGTGATTTTTTTTGTTTCAATTTCATTGATTTCAGCCCTAACTTTAATTATTTCCTGTCTTCTATTTCTTATGGTGTTGATTTGTTCTTCTTTTTCCAGAGCTTTGAGATGTAATGTCAGGTCATTTGTTGACTTTTCCTTCTTTTAATGAATGAGCTCAATGCAATGAACTTTCCTCTTAACACAGCTTTCATAGTGTCCCAGAGATTTTGATATGTTGTATCGGAGTTCTCATTTACCTCTAAGAATTTTTTTTATCTCCTCCCTGATGTCTTCTGTTATCCATGCATCATTCAATAGTGTATTATTTAGTCTAACATATTATTAGTCACTGGCAGGTGTTGGAATAGCTTCTATTTTTTATATTATCATTGATTTCTAATTTCATTCCATTATGGTCTAATAGAATGCAGAAGAGTATCTCTATTTTTTTGTATTTGCTAAGGCTTGCTTTGTGGCATAACATGGTCTATTTTAGAGCAGAATCTGTGCTGCTGAGAAAAAAGTGTATTCACTTGTTGATGGATGAAATATTCTGTATAGTTAATTCTAAATTATTTATTGTATTATTAATTTCTGTGGTTTGTTTGTTTAGTTTTTGTTTGGAAGATCTGTCCAGTGGCAAGAGAGGTGTGTTAAAGTCTCCCACTGTTATTGTGTTGTGGTCTATTTGATTCTTGAAATTGAGAAGGATTTGTTTGATATACATTGAAGCTCCATTATTCCAGGCATAGATATTTGTGATTGTTATGTCTTGATGATATATGATTCCCTTAAGCAGTATGAAATGTCCTTCTTTATCCCTTCTGACTATCTTTGGTTTGAAGTCCACTTTATCTGATATGAGAATGGAAACCCCTGCTTGTTTACATGGTCCATGTGAATAGTTTGTTTTTTCCCATCCTTTCACCTTCAGTCTGTGGATGTCTTTTTCTATGAGATGAGTCTCTTGAAGGCAGCATATTGTTGGGTCTTTTTTTCAATCCAATCTGCCAGTCTATGTCTTTTAATTGGTGAGTTTAGGCCATTAATGTTCAGGATTACTATTGAAATATGATTTGTATTCCTGGTCATTTTGGCTTATTCTTGGTTTCTAACTTGATTTGATTTCTCCTTTGATTGGCTTTTCCTTTAATGTAGTTCCTTCCTTGGCCAATTTTCATTGTTGTTTTTCATTTCCTCCTCACGGAATATTTTGCCAAGAATGTTCTGTAGTGCAGACTTCCTCATTGTAAATCTTTTAACTTTTGTTTATCATGAAATGTTTTTATTTTGTCATCAAATCTGAAGTTTAATTTTGCTGTATAAGATTCTTGGTTGGCACCCATTTTCTTCCAGAGCTTGGTATATATATTTTTCCAGGATCTCATGGCTTTGATGGTCTGGGTTGAAAAATCTGTTGAGATCTGAATTGTTTTCCCCCCATATGTGATCTGAAACTTTTCTTTTGCAGCTTTTAAAATTCTATCCTTATTGCGTATGGTAGGCATTTTCACTTTAATGTACCTTGGTGTGGATCTGTTGTAGTTTTGTACATTTGGTGTCCTGTAAGCCTCTCATATTTGGTTTTCTAATTCATTATGTTTGGGAAATTTTCTGGAATCATGTCATTGAGATTGTGCATTCCTTTGGTTTGTATCTCTGTGCATTCCTCTATCCTGATAGTTCTTAGATTTAGTCTTTTCATGTTATCCCATATGTTCATGGTTTCTTACCATATTCATTGTGCATTTATTTATTTATTCATTTATTTTCAAGATTACATATTTTGGGGCTGGGGTTATGCTCAGTGACAGAGTGCATACCTTGCACATGTGAGGCACTGGGTCTGATCCTCAGCACCAGATAAAAGCAATAAATAAACAAAACATTTTTTTTTAAAGATCATATATTTTGTCTTTGTTGCCTGAGGTTCTGTCTTCCTGGTGATGCTTTCTATTGAATTTTTTATTTGGTTTATTGTTTCCTTCATTGAAGGATTTCTGGTTGTTGTTGTTGTTGCTGCTGTTGTTGTTTTTTCAGTCTCTATGTCTTTCTTGAAGGAATCTTTTGCTACCTATATTTGCTCTCTTATCTCTTCGTTGGAGTGATCAATTGTTGCCTGTATTTGCTCTCTTATATTATTCTGTGCTTCACAAATCATTTTAATTATGTACATTCTGAACTCCTTCTCTGACATTTCATCTACTGTGCTGTCAATGGATTCTGTTATTGTAGCATCTTGGTTTGATTGGGGCATTTTCTTCCCTTGGTTTTTCATGTTGTTCATGTGTCTTCCTCTCTAGCAGTGCAGATCTGCGGTATTACAGTTTCTGCCCTGTAAATCTTGTAGTGTTTCTGCAGGTTACCAATACCTCACCTCTGGTGTAACCAGGCCTGCAGGGACCTTGGTGATGGTCTTCCCGGTCCTGGTTGTTTCTAGATGAAAGAAGGTCGGGACAGTCATGCATTGGTAGATGGGGGGCCACAATGAGTAGGCCTCCTCCTCATATCCAGCAGGAGTTGGTCTCCTCCCTATCCTCCGCTCATTGGACCAGGGTCCTATTTTTTTCTTTTTTTTAAATTTGTTCTTTTTAGTTATACATGACAACAGAATCCATTTGGATACAATTATGTAAGCGTGGAATATTTCTTATTCTAATTCCTGAATTAGAATAACATCTTATTCTAATTCTCTTATTTTTTAGCAATCTGTGTACCTATTTTTTCACAAATAAGCATGCTGTCTTTACTACTATAGCCTTACCATAAAATCTTGATGTTAGGTACAATGAGAACTCTGTTCTCCAGGATTGTCTTAAATATTCTAGGCATTTTATCTTTTCTATATAAACTTTAGAACCAATTTGTTGGTATCTACAAAGTATCTTCTTGCATTTTTTATTGGGATTGTGTTGAACTTAAAGATCAATGTAAGAATTGACATTTTAATATTGAGTTTTCTATTTCAGGAGAACAAAATATCTTTCCATTGTTTAAATTTTTACATGATTCCTTTCATTATTACTTGTATAATTTTTTCATATATAGGTCCTAGTTTTCTGAGAGTTTGTATAATGCATGGATTTTGAATCTTGTCAAATGCTTTTCTGCATCAATGAATAATGATCATGTGAGGGTTGTCTCCTCACTCCCTCTTTCTTCTGTTGAAGTGGTGGTTTACACTGATATGTTTTCTAACATTGATCTAGCGATGCATACCTAGAACAAGTCTCATATGGGGATGGTAAATAGTAACAATTCTTGATATACATTGTCAGAGTCCATTTGCTCATATTTTGTTGAAGATTATCACTCTGTGGTTCCTCCTTTGTCTTCACCTTTTAGTATTGGACCTCCTAGGACAAATTAAGAGCGTCCCATCTACTTCTATTTTCTGGAAGAATTTGTGGAGAATTGGCATCATTTTATTTTAAAATGTTTGGTAAAATTCATCTGTGAAATTATCTGGACCTGGTGCTTTCTTTTCTTTTTTTTAAAGTTATGAATTATTCAATTTTTAATACTACCAGCTTATTCATATTATTTACTTCTTTTGTGTCAGTTTTGATAATTTGTGTCTATAAAGGAATTGATCTGTTTGGTCAAAGGTATCAAACTTGTGGATGTAGAGCTGTTGATACTATTCCATTGTCATCCTTTTAATATTTATGGCATCATAGTGGTGGCCCTCTTTCATTTCTGATATTGATAATTTGTGTCTTTTTTTCAGCCTAGCTACAAGTTTATCAATTTCATAGATATTTTCAGAGAAGAAATTTTGCTTTTGTTGATTTTATGTAGTGATTTCTTATTTCCAGTTTTATTGATTTAAGCTTTAATTTTTATTTATTTTCTTTGCTTCAGGCTTAAATTGCTTTTCCCCATTTGCTAAGGCAGAAATTTAGAAGACTGATTTCAGATCTTTCTTTTCCTATGTATGCCTTTAAAACTGTAACTTTACCTCTAAGCACGGCTTTTACTTCATCCCCCAAATTATGATGTTGTATTTTTAAATTTTAATTTAGTTAAAATATTTTTTTAATTTCTCCTGAGACTGCTGTATCCATGTATTATTTATTATGTGTTGTTTCATTTTCAAACCAAGAAAAGTAGACTATTTTCAGTTTTCTTTTCTTGCTTTCTTTTTTTCTTTCTTTCTTTCTTAGGAGTGCAAGTGATAATATACAAGCTCTTAACATGTTGAAGCTAAAGCCAGAAGCTCTTGGGAAGTTCCTGGGAAGGTTTTAACCACCTGAGCCTGAGCCTATTTTCTGACCTGGAAATAGAATTTATTTAGCACAGAATTATAATTTATAAAGTGCATTGACTGGGGCAAGGGCAAATTATCTTGTACTTAATAAAGGTTCATATAGTTTTATTTCCATTTTTTTGTGCTTAAAAACATTGTTAAAAGCTCAGTGACAGAAGATTATAAATGGTCCTAAGGCTGGCAAATGCTAATGGGGTTGGGTTTTTGCGATATAAAGGTTTGCATTGCCATCTAAAAAGAGGAGTACATGCTTTCTAGGAAATTTGGATAAAAGAGGCAGTATATGAATATAGGCATGAATATATAAGGCTAACTCCATCTTTATGAGTACTGTAAGTCATTTATCATAGCTGAGGACAGTAGGATGACAGATAGTACTGTAGAGATAGACCAGAAAAAAGTATGAAAGGCTTTGTTTGCCTTGCTAAAAGTTTCACCTTTATCAGTAGACAATGGAGGATTCCTGAAGATTTTTAAACTGGGCAGTAACATCATGAGATTTTCATTGTATTAAGAGCATTCTTGCAGCAATTTTGAGGATGAATTGGAACAAAAGGAAACATTGGAAGTAGGACCTCTATAAATAAGCTATCACAGTCAAGAAGGTGAAGAGTACTAGAACTATGACAGTTGCAGAGAATGTGGAAAAGAGAAAGAAGAAATGCAGAGACTGAACAGGCCTTGGTGACTGGCTAAGGTAGGAAGGATTAGGTAGAGGAAGAAGCCCAGGAAGATACTCAGTTACTGGCTTGGGCAATTAGATATAGGTAGAATGCTACTGTCTAACAGTGAGCCTCTCTCAAGGAAAAGATCCTGCATCACCTGCTTGGGTACCTGTGGGTATCCCAAAGAAAGTTTCCAATACACATATACAGATCTAGAGCTCAGAAGAAAAGTCTGAGCCAATGATATAAATTTGTTTCATCAAGTTTAAAATTAACTGGGGGCTGGGATTGTAGCTCAGCGGTAGAGCGCTTGCCTCGCATGCGTGAGGCCCTGGGTTCCATCCTTAGCACCACATACAAAGCAATAAAATAAAGACATCGTGTCCATCTACAACTAAAAAAATATTTTAAAAAAATGAATAAAAAAATTTAAAATTAATTGAAGTGTGAATAAACAGAATTTGTTATTTGCCCACAATATATAATTTAACCAGCATGTATTACATAGGTGAACATTTAAAAATCACTTGGGGAATACTAAGCTCAATGGGAGATAGTCAACATTTCTGCCACTTATTAAATAGTTCTATATAAAATAATTAGAAGAGGTTGGAGGAATAGCTTCATGGCAGAGTACTTGCCTACCATATGTAAAGCTATGGGCTGGATCCCTGTCACTCAAATAAAAATAATTAGAAAATTTTGGATAAATTGGCATCTAAAAACTTCTCTCTAGAATGTAAAGTGCCACCATAGTTGTCACATTTAAGTTGCTTTTATCCCTCTGCAAATTAGATTGTTATTAAGAATTAGTTTTGGGGGCTAAAGATGTAGCTCAATGGTAGAGCACTTGCCTAGCATGCCTAAGGCCCTGAGTTCTATCCTCAGCACCACAAAAAAATAAAATAAGAACAATCTTGGTTTTCATTTGTTTGGTTTTGTGTTTTTATTTTTGGAACTGGTTTCTACTAGTTAATGTTCCACAAATGTTGGATGGATGGACAGTAACTGCTAAACAAATAATGAAAAACTAATAAGCTGTTTAAAGTAAAAGGTTGAGCCACATAAAACAATAAAACTGATTTTAAAACATTTTCACATTGCAATGAGCATTATACTTTGGTAGTCCTGTCACATGGTATGCTATTCATCTATTTAAATAATACTGCCTTATTCAAACATTCTGGAAACACACCATTTTGATATTATTTTCAGAAACTGCCTAGCAGCCATGTAAGAAAAATATCTCATTGCTTTATAGTCAACTCAGTTATGACAAAAATCAGCATTTTTTTCTTTTTTTAAAAAAATGTTTTATTAAATTGAAAACTCCTATAAAGTAAACAGGTTCAAATAAAAAATGTTTATGTACTACTCACCCAGCTTTAGTAGTTAACCAAGTCTGTCTTAATCTTTATTGTATTTGTTTGTTTATTTGAATGTACTTTGCTAGGTAATTGCTCTACCATGAGTCCATCCTCAGCTCTATATTTTAAAGTTTTGAAGTAAAATGTACAGACATTGATGGCTGAATAATATTTCATTGCATATATTATACCACAATTTGTTTTCCATTCTCTTTTTCTGTTGTATAACAAACCACCCCAAACTACGTGGTTTTAGAAACCTGACAACTTTATTTCTCTCATGAATCTATATTTTGTGCATGGAATGGCAGGGACAGCTTCTTATGTTCTGGCCAGGGACTGGAATCATCTTAAGACTCACTCACATATCTTGTGGGTGATACTGGCTATCAGCTGGAACTTTATCTGGAGCCTCTACATGTGGCTGCTTGCCTTCCTCACAGTCTGGGAACTGAAGTCCAAGAATAGCATCCCAAGAGAACAAAGTAGTATATGCTATTTTCATGAACTGTCCTCAGACATCACATGAACTCTATGAACTCTGTTGGCCAACATAGACACAAAGTTCTATCCAGTCTCAGAGGAATAGAGCAGAGACTCCACCATTCAATGAGAGGGGTGTCAGTGTCACATTTTAAGAACATGTGGGATAGAACATGTTACTGTGGCCATTTTTTGTGGCTATCTGCCACACGCTCCCTCTGGCTACTAGAGTTTTTATTTCTCCACATACAAAATGCACCCAAATCACTCTTCAAAGAGTCTTACATCTTTGGCTATTATGACATTAATGTGAAGTCAAAGATTTCATCATGGTCTGGGTGTGGTGGCGCACACCTGTAATCCCAGCAGCTCGGGAGCCTGAGGCAGGATTGTGAGTTCAAAGCCAGCCTCAGCAAAAGCAAAGTGCTGAGCAACTCAGTAAGACCCTGTCTCTAAATAAAATACAAAATAAGGCTGGGGATGTGGCTCAGTGGTCAAGTGTCCCTGAGTTCAATCCCTGGTACCCCGCCCCCAAAATAAAAGATTTCATCACTGGGCTGAGAATGTAGCCCAGTGGTAGCACACTCACCTAACATGCTCATGGGCTTGATTGCCAGCAGTGTAGGAAAAAAAATGTCAGCAGATCGGTTAGATGTAAGTGTGGATTTGTCTCAGTGTATAGCATTGTGAAGAACTGTGATCTAAAGAAACAGCCTACATATTGGTGACCTACACACAGCTTGCAGCAATGGAACAGGCAGAGGATGACCAGTGACCTCACTGTTCACCTCACTGCCTCTGAGATCATGTCCTTCCAGTGAAATGTAGTCCATCTTTGCAACTGAGCAGTTTTATCAGAGTACTTTCTGCTTGTAGAAGTTTGAGCATCCTATGGTCTCTTTTCATATTGTATTTTCTTTTTTTTCTTTTGGACTGGGGATTGAACTCAGGGACACTCGACCACTGAGCCACATCCCAGCCCTATTTTGTGTTTTATGTAGAGACAGGGTCTCACTGAGTTGCTTAGTGCCTCGCCGTTGCTGAGGCTGGCTTTGAACTTGCGATTCTCCTGTCTCAGCCTCCCAAAGTGCTGGGATTACAGATGTGTGCCACCACGCCTGGCTCATATTGTATTTTCTTTATTCCTTTTAGTCCAACCAATTTAATTTTTACAAATCTTGTAGAATTTTTGTGGATTGTTTCTATCCACTCTATTAGATAAAAACCCCATTCACAAATCACTCCAAAATAGGTCTTCTTTTCCTGAGAATCGGGGGCTGCTATGGGACAATACCTTTAGATGTTTAGATGCCCTATTATTTAACAGGGAGAGTCTTCCTTAAGATTGTTAGAGGAGCCGGGCCACAATGGGCGAGGCGCTAAGCGACTCAGTGAGACCCTGTCTCTACATAAAACACAAAATAGGGCTGGGATGTGGCTCAGTGGTCAAGTGCCCCTGAGTTCAATCCCGGGTACCAAAAAAAAAAAAAAAAAAAGATTGTTAGGGGGAATCTATGTTTATCGGAAAAAGTATCTAAAACACTACCTTGAGAGTTTCTGAGGTCTTAAAAAAGGGATTTCCGGGCCTTTGGCTTCATATGTAGACCACATTTTTCTGCAGCATCGTTGATTTACCTGGAAACTATTTCTTAATTTAAATATTATTTACCATTTGAAAAGGCTGAAAATGAGATAAAGTTTAATTTTTGTACCCATTAAGTCCTGGCTCTTTATATATTTTTCTTATCTCTCTTCTAATGCATAGCCTGTCAGAAGTCATGTGGAATTTTCAATGCAGTGTCTGCAAATTTCCTTAACTAGATTACTGATTGAATTAGGTACATTTCCTATTTTCAGGAGTACTGCAGTTGACTTAGGGACAACTCTTTACCACTGTAAAGCAAAGTACTTTCCCTGCTGTTTCTAATAACATTTTCCTCAATTCCTTTTCAGCCCTTGCTGACAGCCTCCAACAGGTCCCTTAGGCCCTTGCAAATACATTATCTCCTCAAGTCTCTTCCAGCTCTTCCCATGCCCAGTCCTAACGCCAGTGCCACATGTTTTAGGTTTTTGTATCAGCAGTACCCCATCTCTAGTTCCATATTGCTGACAAATCACCACACTGCACATGTGGTGGCTTAAAAGACCAACAGTCATGTATTTTACTCAAGAATCTGCCATTGGGCCAAATTCGGTAGAGACGCCTCATCTCTGGACCTTGCAGCATTAGCCGGAATAACTCACTGGTGGAAGTGACTCCATTAGTTAAAACTGAAATCACTGGAAGGTTTGGTCACCTGACTGGTAGTGGACAGGCTGTCAGCCAGGACATGTGTGCATGACCTGTCCTCGTTAGTGTCCTTTCCGCATAGTGCCTGGTTCCAAAAGCAAGTGTCCTAGGGAAACAAGGCATAAGCATGTGGCATTTGAACAAAGGAGCCTTGTGTGTCACAAAGTGTTACTACTCCCACTATTTGTTGACACAGTCACCACGGTTTGCCCAGGTACAAGTAGAGGGAAAGTAGGAGATGCGGGTAAAAGGAGGTTGGCTTTCTTTGGGAAATGACATCTGTCACATTCCTATTGAGGAATACTACTTAGTTTAACCCATAGTTTTAGTGTGTATGTTATTTACAAGTCTAGATTCTGATTGATATTTTTGTATTGCTCATGATTAAACCCATTGTCAAGGAGCTATTATTAAGGTATTAAGAAGAATAAAGTGGAGACTCACATTCCTAAAGAGTTAACAATATTTTGAAGAAAGCCATAATCTTTTAATATAGTGTTTGAACTTACATATAATTCTAATCACCAGCCCTTTTAATAGATTATTTATATGTTTAATTGAATGCATTGTCTACTTTGACTATTAATTGCAATGGTTAGATTATCACTATCAGAGAGAATATTAAATTTTACTGGCAAGGGATAGACTAATTTCTCCAGTTCTCCAACACCTGCCAACAATTTTATGAAAATATTTTGAGACCTTGGTATTGTTAATTAGTAGCATGTTTGATTGTTCTCTCCCACTAGCACATTCCAATGAGGAAAATTAACTCCAATATACTTTTCATGAATTAACCAGAATATGTAATAATCTAATTGTATGCATAATTCCACTAAGAACTAGGCTATTAAAAATTGGTCCTAAGGATCTCTTTTGCTAAACTCTCTATTCAAAGGATAAAGACTTTTAAGGAAACTTCTGGGAAGTAGTTAACGTATAATTCTTTCTTCTATTTTTTTTTTAAATATTTTTTTAGTTGTAGATGGACACATTATCTTTATTTTATTTATTTTTATGTGGTGCTGAGGATCGAACCCAGTGCCTCACGCATGCGAGGCAGGCGCTTTACCACTGAGCCACAATCCCAGCCCCTCTTTCTTCTATTTTTGAGATGCTCAACTGGATTGAGAATGTTCTACAGGCATAGAGACAATGCCACTTTTCTTGAAACCTTCTAACTGTAAAGAAACCATTAATTGCACACATTCTTGTCACTTTCATATGTCCCTTTATAGGAGGAAAGACAAGAAAAAGAGGGTATGTGAAAATGTCAATCATAATCACTTAATCTTGTTGACTTGGTAGTCAGAAAAGAATAATCTTACTTGCTAAGATAGTGAAAGCCACAAGAGCACAGGGAAGTAGATGGGTGCACACCCCTAGAGCATTGTATTCACCCTGAATAGGGCATTTACCTTCAAAGTAAGAGAGGTGGAATAAGTTATAAAACAGCTTCTTAAATTTGATTCATACATTATTTCTTAATGAAAAAGCAGGCTGGGCTGGGGTTGTGGCTCAGTGGTAGAGTGCTTACCTAGCATGTGTAAGGCACTGGGTTCGATCCTCAGCACCACATAAAAATAAAATAAAAATATTCTGTCCACCTACAACTAAAAAATAAAATATAAAAAAAAGAAAAAGCAGGCTTTACTAGCATATTTTACATACTATATATGTATAGTGTTTTGTTTTGTTTTGTTTTTTGGTACTAGGGATTGAACTCAGGGCACTCGACCACTGAGCCACATTCCCAGCCCTATTTTGTGTTTTATGTAGAGACAGGGTCTCACTGAGTTGCTTAGCACCTTGTTGTTGTTGAGGCTGGCTTTGAAATCGCGATTCTCCTGTCTCAGCCTCCCAAAGTGCTAGGATTAGCATGTGCATGTGCCACCGTGCCCAGCTTATGTGTAAGGTTTTAAGTCATATCAGTAACCATTACCATTTAACTTTTAAAACATTAAAAGAAAAATGTGCATACTTACATGACAAATAAGTGCATAAGAATGATAACAGTTTTGGTCATCTGCATCACTGTGACCAAAAGACTTAACAAGAATAATTTAGAGGAGGAAAAGTTTGTTTTGTTTCAGAGGTTCAGTCCGTGGTCAACTGACTCTATAGCACTGGGCCCAAGGTGAGGCAGAGCATCACGGCAGAAGGGTATAGCATCCAGGAAGAAGAAAGAGAGCTCCACTCACCAAGAACAAAATATAAACCCCAAAGGCACATCCCTAGTAATCTAATTCCTCTAGCCACACCTACCTGCCTATACTTACCATCCAGTTAATGCATATCAGTGGATTAATCCATGATTAGTTTACATCCCTCATAATCTAATCATTCATTTCACCTCTGGAAATTCTTGTATTGTCTCACACATGAGTTTTCCGGGAACACCTCAGATCTAAACCACAGAAACAGTCATCAGTTGGGACCATGTGGCTGTTACCAAGGGCTCACTAACATTTAGTGTAGCTCTACCCTAATTGCAGAAGGAGGGAAGCAAAACCTTTTGAATATCAGATTTACAGATATAATCATAGGAAGGTTCATGGGTAATATTTTTTGAAAAACAGTGTTAAGTATGATTTTGGAGAAGAATGGACAGATGTTCTTCCCAATTTCCACTGTGAGCCACCCTAGGAAGTCAGTTACAGCAGCTACTTAGCCTTCTCTCCGAGCTTCAAGCATTAGCCTGTTTTTCAGTCATATGATCCCCTTTTATTTTTTTTAAATATTTTTTTAGCTGTAAATGGACATAATGTCTTTATTTTATTGCTTTGTATGTGGTGCTGAGGATCGAACCCAGGGCTTCACGCATGCGAGGCAAGTGCTCTACCGCTGAGCTACAATCCCAGCCCCATATGATCCCCTTCTGTTGATCTTTGGTTGGCTCTATTTTGTTATTGAGAACATTTAGATAAGAATGTTATCTAGATAACGTTCCTAGATAAGAATCCTTTATGAATGTATAGATTATCAGGGTATAGGAAATCATAAAAGGTAAAAATAGATTTGGTTATCCACATTATTCAAAAATTTTTTTAGTTTTTATTTTTTGAATCCATGAATGCATGGTGGTCATTTTCTCCTCATTCCCACTACAAATACAATCACTTTATTCCCAATAAAGTTACTTCTGATTCTCTCTTGATTTTGATTTTCTTCTAAATGGGTCTCTGACAGCAACAGAGTGAAATGTCTTGAAGGGGAAATTGCTTCATATGATAGTTTTGAAATAAAATGCCTGCCAGATGGGATTGATTGGCACCCTGAATGCTGCAGTATTAACGTTAAGTGAAGGGTATGTATTCCATAAAAACCTTTGGGTAAAATAATCTATGACTCACAGGCTATATTTCAAGATGTTAAATGGGGTTCATGAAAATAAAATACGAACTTTAAAAATACCAAGGGTACTAGGAACTATAGAGATGTGCCTGGATCTTGAGGCATAAAAAAGGAAGAAAACTTCCTCAGATGATCCAACAGTTTTTAGTCTTTATTTCTCAAAACCCACTAACGGATAGTTGTCATTTTCTTCTCATTCACTTAAAACACATTTTGTTCCCAATAAAGTATTTCTGATTTTCTTTTTGATTTTGATTTTGCCATTGGCAGCAACAGACTGAAATGTGTTGAAGAGCATTTGGGACGTTAGGTATAGAGGCAGGAAAAACACTCAGCTTCTTAGTTCTCCTGTCAGTGCTTCTCAAACTGCACGTGCTTACAAGCCACCTGGGGAGGGAGACACTAAAAACGCATTTTTCTGCGCACAGAGCAGCTGGAATGTATAGTGGAGAAAAGAAGTATGTCCCATTTCAAGCTGAGTATGAATGTATGGGCCATGTGCTATTTGAATATTGAAGTATTGAGTTGTCTTAAAATGTTTCCTCTCAAAACAAACGTCACTTCATAAATAATTTTTTTAAAAGTACAAATTGTTCAGGCCTCAACCTCAGGTACTTCCCAAAATATTCCAAAGATTAAATTCCATTTACCTCTATGACCAACTGAGAGTATCTCTTGACTGGATCAGTTCTCAACTTTGTAGAATTTTCTTGTTAGGATTTGGATCCTAAATGTCTCCCAAAGGTCCATAAGCTGAAGGCTTAGTCCCCAGCCTACAGCACTGTTGGGAGATGGTAGAACCTTTAGTAAGTAGTTGGAGCCTAGTGGAAGAAAGTTAGATCTTGAAGGAGATGTTGGGACTCCCGGCCCCTTCCTCTCTCTTCCCAGCTGACATTAGGTGAGCAGCTTTGCTCCCCCACATGCTCCCACCATGATATTCTGCCTTACCACAAGCCCAAAGCTGACCAGGCACTGAAACCTTTGAAACCATCAGCCAAAATAAATCCTTACTCCTTATAATTGATTCTCTCAGGTATTTTGTCACAGTAATGACAATATGACTAATGCACTCCATTCTTGGTCCCTTCCTCTGAAAATGCTATGAATCTTTTTCCTGAAGTAGCCCAAACCTACAAACAGTTTTAATTTTTAACCAAACAAGTTTTAGCTTCTTAATACTTGGACTTTTCTATCTACCTCTACATCTTCAAAAGTTGAACAGTTGAATCTTCATTATTTTTGTCCTCACTTCTCATAGTTTTATAAATTTTTAAATTCTTTTTAGATATACATGGCAATAGAGTATATTTTACATATTATACATACATGAAGTATAACTTCCCATTCTTGTGGCTCTACATGATGTGGAGTTACACTGGTTGTGTATTCATATATGAACATAGGAAAGTTATATCCATTTCATTCTACTGTCTTTCCTATTCCCATCCTTCTCCCTTCCCTTCATTCCCTTTGTCTAATCCAATGGACTTCTATTCTTCCTCCCCATCTCTTATTGTGTGTTAGCATCCACATATCAGAAAGAACATTTGGCCTCACTTCTCATATTTTAATGTAGATAAATAGAAAAGGCCAAGTAGCATTTTCTGTATTCTGCCTGGAAATCCATTTACCCACATCCTTGAAATCTTTCTTTTCCACATTACCCTAGGCAACAGTTTGTCTAGTTATTCTGTGAGGACATATATTACACATCCTATCCTCCAGCGTCTGATGACATTTCCCCCACAGTCCACTAAGACCTCACTAATGGTTTCCTTATGCCTGAATAGGTTTCATGAATAGTCTCCTCAAGGCCCTTCCAGCTTCCACCTGCCACCCAGTCCCAACCCAATGTCATATGTCTTGGGTTTTGTGAAGCTAGCACCCCACTCCTGGCACCAAATTCTGTTCTAGTTATCTGTGTTGTGTAACTACCCAGAACAACAATATTTTTATTTTCTTTATGAATCTGTGAGTCTGAAATTTAAACATCGCATAGTGGGGATAGTTCATCTCTACTCTACCACATCTGGAGCCTTGGATATATGACTTGAATAGCTGGAGACCAGAATAAGATAGGTGCTTTCTTGGGTGTCCTTGTAGTATAATGATCTCAAGGAAGTCAGACCTTTTAAATTGGTAGCTCAAGATGCCAAGAATAAGCATAGTCAGAGCTGCCTTCTTATGACTTAACTTCCAAATTCCTAAACTCTCACTTCTGGTGCATTCTGTTTTTCAGGCAAGTCCTTATAGTCATCCCAGATTCAAGGAGAGCGAAATTATACCCCATCTCTTAATAGGAGAATAGCAAGAATTTGCAGCTATCTTTTATCTATCACAAGGGATATTTTAGATATCAAGAATGGATTTTTCTTCACATCCTATCCAACTTCATTTTATTATTACTGGAGAAATCAGAAAGCTTAAAGTTACATTTCCTCCACTCTCTTGCAGTTAGTTTTATAGATATGAACCAAATTTAGTTAAGTGGAGAGACAGATATGAGTACTCACTTTGATAGAGCACACCATGTCAGAGAGAGAGGGGAGTACCACAGTAACTAAAGTGGCAGTGTCACAGGTAGAATTCTAAGAGGGTTCCTATAGTCCCCTTCCACTGTTGTCTACAACTTTCCCCAGTTACTCAGTAAGACACTAATCCAGGTGCTGCTGTGGAGCGTTTTGGAAATGTAATTGAAGTCCTTTTTCATTTCATTTGCCTTTGAGTGATAGATGTTTTCTTGGGTGGGCCTGACCTGATAATCAGGTGAGTATTTAAAAGAAGTCAGGAGACACCCTCCTGATGGCCTTGAAGAAAACAAATGGCCGTGTTGTGGTAGGAAACAGTAGGTAGCTTCTACAGCTGAGAACTTCCCAGACTGAGGGTCAGCAAGAGGGCAGGGTCCTCGGTCTGACAACCCAAGATGCTGAATTCTGCCAACAGTGAACTTGAAGAAGACTCTAAGCCTCAGGTGAGATCATTACCCCAACTGATACCTTGATTTCAGCCTGGTGAGACTCTAGGCAGAGAACACAGTTGAGCTGTACCCTGACTTCTGATTCACAGAACTGTAAGGAAATAAGTGGGTATTGTTTTAAGCCACTAAGTTTGTAGTACTTTGTTACATAATGTCATAGTCTGTTAGGACTGCTAAAACAGAATGCTTTATCTCAGGTAATTTACAAACAACAGAAATTTCTTTTTCACAGTTCTGGAGATTGAAAAGCCTAAGATCAAGGCACCAGAGTTGATTGATGAAGGCCAACTTCCACAAGAGGTGGCACTGTAATGTTTGAGATGTTCAGTTGAAGTCCAGGTCTTTAATGTCACAAACAAATAATTGAGGGAGACACACAAAAGTAACAGAGCCCATATTTATTAAAGGTGAAGACAGCATTCCGTTAGGTAAAACATTCTACCTAACGGAGAGAGAGAGGTTCAAGGATCCAATATCTGGAAATTAAGGCCTTATATCCTGAACTGTGGGGCATTCTCTTCCCTATGTGGACCTGATTGAAGACCCTACTCCATTTTCTCCCATTGGTTAGAATAGTTTCCAGTTTTCTCCCCCATTGGTTACTTTAGAAAACCTAATTAGAATACTGCCCACTTTACTTCCATTGGTCATTTTAAAATTTGAACTTGTGGCAGGAGTTGTCACAGTGATGTCCTCAGTGGTGAGAGTTGTCATGGTGATGGTAATTTATTGTAAACAGGGACGGGACTTGCCTCCTTGTCTTGTCCTTCAGCAGCTCCTTTTTAATACCCTGTCTCCTCCATCTTGGTGTCTCTGAACTCCTAATTGTACTTTCCCACCACACCCTCACATGGGAAAAGGAGCCAGTTAATTCCCTGGCTCTAATACCCTTCATGAGGGCTCCTTCTAATCACCTTCCAAATGCCTTCTCACACTATTACATTGAGGATTAGATTTCAATGTATAAATGGGGGGGTATGAATATTCAGATCATAACATATAGCAATGGAAAACTAACACAAGCAACATTATGATTTAACAGGTATCTTTTCAATTGTCACAAGGCAGAATGATTCTAAAACTAAAAGATATAGCACAGAAGACTCCTGATCCTACAATTTCTTGATCATATCACAGTCTGGTGGTGTATAAGCAGCCAGCTTTGTGGTAGGTTTGAGAGTTGTTTCTGAAGTTCTGCAGAGTTTTTTTCTTCAATTCTTTCAAGAGCTCTATAAGCAAGAGTGGGTTCTGTCCTCTGTACTTAACTAATGCTGTTTGAACCTACAAGCCATGCGCTGTGCTGAGAGCTCAAGTCCAGTGGGAGAGCCATTGGTTCCTACAGCTAGTAAAGGGCTCATCCCAATTCAATATTTCTTGGAACTTGATCCCATCTTGGGGAAGAAATGTGTCTACACATATAAGAATAGCAAGAACTATGCCATTAAAGACATATCCTTCAGGGTACAAGCCACTTTGTTACAGCAAGTTGTGTTGGTATAAAAGAGCAGAGCATTGGGCTGCTGATGCCCAACGTACTTGGAGTCAGCCTATAATGACACTAGTGGATTCAGTGACACTAGACACTGACAGGGCTCTCCTGGGTTTTGCCAATAGCCAATGATCCTGGAGAAGGGCATCAAATGGGTCATAGATGTAATTTTGACCTTCCAGAAACACACTGGAAGACATTCTCCCTCTACACACAGACAAGTGAAACCCAAGACTAAGTTGCAGAAACATGGAGATGATTACTCTTAAGGCTTTTCAAGAATATTTAACAAGTGGAACTGCTGTGTTTTAGATATGACTTGAGTAGTTTCCCCAAAGGTTCATGTGTTGGAGGCTTAGCCTCAGTGAGGCAATGTTAAGGACTGGTGGGACCTTTAAGGGATGGGGCCTGGTTGGAGGTCCTTAGGTCAAGTGAGAGCATACCCTTGGAAGGGGTCTTTGAGACTCCAGTTTTACTGTGGCTTCCTGACTGGCAATGTGATCTCTTCCTCTCATATGTGCTTCCTCCATTGTGACACCAACCACCTTAAGGTCTTTACCAGACTGAGCTGATGCCTATGCCCTTGAACCTTGAGTTGTGAACTAAATTAATCTCTTTTTTCTTTATAAAGTAACCTTTCTCTTGGTGTTTCATTATAGTAAAAAGAAACAGATTAGGGGCTGAGGTTGTAGCTCATGGTAGAGCACTTGCCTAGCATGTGTGAGGCACTGGGTTTGATCCACAGTACCATATAAAAATAAATAAATAAAATAAAGGTATTGTGTCCATCTACAACTAAAAAATATTTTTAAAAAGAAACAGATTAATACAAGAAGACTCATCAAAGACGTACTAGTGTCAAGGAATTCAGAGATTGGTAAGGACTATTTGTTGCTTCTAGGACATCTCAAAAAGACAGGTTCTGGTCCAGTGGAGGATTGATGGATGGGACCTACAGGTGATAATTCTATATGTTATGAATATTATTTATTAAATGATAAAGTTGATAAAATATATTGAACAGGGCCTGGCATATGGTAAGTGTTCTGTAAATGTTAGTTGTCTGAATCCTTTTTTATGAAAGTAACTATGTAACTTCGCTAAATTTTGTACAGAATTACAGTAAAAGGTGTGGTTCATACTCTTAGTGAGCTTCTAAACCTGCAGAGAAACAATTTAAAATGATTATTTCCTAAATAATGAGTTAAAGAGAGAAAGAAAAAGGGAAGAGTATGTGTAATAGCTTCTGTTTTAAAGAGACTACACTGTGACATAACCACATCACTTAGAACATGAGCATTCT
>PVHX01006415.1:22028-68026 GCA_004024805.1 Geosciurus inauris
AGCCTGTAATCCCAGCACTTAGGGAGGCTGAGACAGGAGAATCGCGAGTTCAAAGCCAGCTTCAGCAATGGCGAGGCGCTAAGCAACTCAGTGAGACCCTGTCTCTACATAAAACACAAAATAGGGCTGGGGATGTGGCTCAGTGGTCGAGTGCCCCTGAGTTCAATCCCCAGTACCAAAAAAAAAAAAAAAAAAAGAACATGAGCATTCTTCTATATAGCAGCAACCAAACAATAACACATAGTGTGGGAGCCGATGAACACTGAAAGAGGAAATTGAGTATAATCCAGAAAAATATTCAAACCGGAGGAGTGGTGCAGTAGACACAGCTATACTTTAGGGTTCATATTTTAATTCTTTTAGCTTTGTAAAATTCCTTACAGGTACATTTAGACACAAGGTGTCAGCAAAACCTTGAGCTCAGTTAACTCTCATCCCAAAATCCAGATAACTGAGTGAGGAAGACTTGGTCTAAAGACAGCAATGTAGCTTTGTTCTCTATTTTGTGTGAGACATTCTACCTAGTTGTAAAATACTGATGGTTTTTAAATGCTGTAATATAAACTCAAAGGGGTGCTCAAAATAATATTAAGACAAAGCACAAAACCATAGGAAAGCTATAAAATTTATCCAATGGGATCATATAACAAATCATATGGATTTTACAGAAACAATTTATCTGGCAGTAAACCCTGGTATGATCATGAATAATGCGTAAGGTTTACTGTTATTTGTTTCAGGCCTAATTAGAAGTCATGTATCTCAGACTATTAATAATAGAAAGCTATTTCTACAAATGCATGTTACCACTATCATGTACCTGCTCAGCCTTAAGCAGAAGCTAAGCAACTGTTTTCAATTGTAAGTGAAAGACTATTTTTCCAGATTGTCACTTCATTTAACAGGTTTTTCATGTATTTGTGTCCCTACATTAACTGATTGACAAAATACTAATATTCCTTTCCAGAATGTATCAAAAGTGCCTTCTTTCTTCATTTTCACTAAAGCTAGACAACCATGCCATATAAAATGATTTTGTAAATATTTTTATTAGTTGTTGATGGACCTTTATTTATTTATTTACATGTGGTGCTGAGAATCAAACCCAGCACGCTACCACTGAGCCACAACCCCAGCCTTAAAATGATTTTTTAAAGTGCTTTTGTTACTTTTAGTTTCTTTACTAATAACAACTACAAAATTATAGGAATTTTTTAAAAATATTTTTTTAGTTGTAGATGGACACAATATGTTTATTTATTTATTTTTATGTGGTGCTGAGGATCGAACCCAGTGCCTCACGTATGCAAGGCAAGCACTCCACCACTGAGCCACAATTCCAGCCCAATTATAGGAATTTTTTTAAGCCTAAATTCTCACATCTACTTTCAAAAATGAGTGAGAATTATGTTAGTGATATGCAAACTAGTGCTTCAAAAATGCTTAAGAATGGGTCAAAATTTTTCTTTGAAATTTGTTATGGAGCCAGGCACAGTGGTGCAAGCCTGTAATCCCAGCACTTTGGGAGGCTGAGACAGGAGAATCGCGAGTTCAAAGCCAGCCTCAGCAAGGGCGAGGTGCTAAGCAACTCAGTGAGACCCTGTCTCTACATAAAACACAAAATAGGGCTGGGGATGTGGCTCAGTGGTCAAGTGCCCCTGAGTTCAATCTCCAGTACCAAATTAAAAAAAAAAAATCATTATGGAGTGGTCATTTCAAACAAAATTGTGTGTTTATGACAGAGACAGAGACAGAGACAGAAAGCTCCAATTTAAGTAAGTTCTCCCCTATTAGCCTTTGTATATCTCTATCAATAAATTGTCACATCATTATAATGATCAAATCATGTTTTGCCTGATAGATTGTGACCCTCAGGGATTGTTTTGTTTTGTTTTGTTTTGGGCACTGGAGATTGAACTCAGGGGCACTCGACCACTGAGCCACATTCCCAGCCCTATTTTGTGTTTTGTGTAGAGACAGGGTCTCACTGAGTTGCTTAGCGCCTCACTGTTGCTGAGGCTGGCTTTGAACTTGCGATTCTCCTGTCTCAGCCTCCCAAAGTGCTGGGATTACAGGCTTGCGTCACCATGCCTGGCTCCTCAGGGATTGTTGTTTGATATATTTTTTTATATCTGGCAATTACAAAGTCTGGTATAGTAACCATTCAATAAATGCTTGGTGAAGAAAAGATGGAATGAAGAAAGGAAATGCAAATTTCATATTCAAATATCACAAATGCCAATTAGCCTTAACCTATCAGTGGAGGTTAACTATTTATAATTAGTTATTAATTTGTTGCTTTCTAAATTAATTGACTACATTAAAAATTCACACAAAATTGCATTGCAGAGCCTACATAGGGCCCAAGAATAGTCTTGCTTGTTCAAATATTTTTATAAACTCCATCTGATAATCTGCACTTCCCATTAGTGAAAGAGTAAGAATTGATTGACAACTGTCCAAATGTTATATGTGAACTAATCAGCCCATGTATAAGAGAGTTACATTTCTTTCTTTCCTGGTTAATTAAAGAATTAGGGTTTGTTTTATTAAAATGAGGGTAAATCTTTCATTGCCATTAGAATTTTATATTTGTGCAAAACACTTGTAAAAGCTAATCTAATGAGGAGCCCATTAGTCTGAAACTTCTCTTTAACCCGAACTTTGCTAGGCTATGCATAGTAATGCCTCTAAGCAGTATTTTGAAATGCATTCGGAATTATCAAGAATTAAATTATATATAATATAGGTTTATACACTGTATTCAAATAATTTGAAAAGCAGTGTTGCATGCAGAATCAGAAGTGATTTTAGACCTGTACTTTTAAAGATTATCAGATTGAACCACATCATTGCACATATAAGAAAACTAAGGCCCCCAATATGACTTGTCCAAAGTCAAACAACTAGTTAATGTCACAGTGGTGCGGGAGCTAAGTCTATATTAATTGAGTTAGTTACTATATCAATTGAGATTGAGTACTTCTTTCTTCAACTGCCCTTAATTCCTCACCTAGGAAAGACAGAATTTTTTTTCTGTATTCATATATAGTAAAACAATGATAGATCGAATGGCCAATCACTGATGAAAAAAAAAAGTTATTCCTAAATCTGAATATTTTGAAGTCAAATATCTAAAAAAAAAACCTCTTCAGTCTAGGATCTGCTTATTCTTTTATAGCTCTAGTTTTTGCACAATGCTAAGCATCTGGTACTTGCTAGTTCACAATGAAGAATGATAAGAATTAACAAGAAGTAGCTGAATCCCCTTTTCTTCCTACCCTTAATGATCAGGTTGAGCATCTTTATCTCATTAATATCTGACTATGAAATCCCTTGACACCAGAAAACACTAGCAATTTATTTGTAAGGATATGATACCTGATTGTGAAGCTTTCTGCCAGCAGAGATTTTTAGAAGATTTATCTTTCTCCTGGAGTAAATATCATATTTTTAATTATTCATAATGTTTCTTCTGTTTTACCAGAAGCTTCCTCAGAGGACATTAAGGCTCTTCTGTTACTATAAGAGTAAAAAGTGTGAATAGAATATATATATTTTTAGCATTTCATTGTTATTCTGGGCAAACAAAATTAAACATGATTGGCAAATGCTGCCGTCAGAGGCAACGAAAGATGTAAAGTGAGGCAGCAGAATCACACTGTTTGCCCACCAGAAAACTTAAATGAAAAGTGCTCATAGATGAAGTGGAAACTGAAAAGATTTCATAGGCTCAATAGCTGTATTAGAGAGGAAAACACATGAGCATGCCTAGACAGATGACCAGAAAAGCTTTATTTAGATTTGTGCTGGAAGACTTCACAATTGTGTCTTCTATACAAGCTAAATTTGGAAAGCTGACGTTTCTCATATTGAATTCTTAATAGTCAAAGAGAGATACTGTCTCCATATTTCAAAGTTACTTGGAACATAAGATTACTATCCTGTAAATGAGAAATAGAACTATAAAGTAGCCCTATATTACATAAGTGGAATTCTTCATTTCTAGTGCATACTGTATGGTCCTATGTGTTTGGACAAACACCCAGTTACAACCACCCCTACAATCAAATATATGATAGCTGCCTTTCTGCTCTAGTCTCTTGCTTTTTTGTTTACAGCCTTTTCCCCACTTTTAAATCCCAGTAACTACCATTTTTTTTTCTGTTTTACCTTTTTGAGAATACTGTATAAATAGAATCAAACAACGTATGACCTCTTGGGTCTGACTTCTTTTCCTTACCATAGCACATTTGAGATTCACCCACGTTGTGTATTAGCCATTTGTTCCTTTTTATTGCTGAGTAGTATTCCCTGTTGTGGATATACCAGTGTGTATAACCACTCACCAGGTGAAGCACATTTGTTTTGTTTCCAGTTTAGGGCAATTACAAATAAAATAACTATAAGAATTCACCTACATTCTTTCGTGAATATCAGTTTTCATTACTCTTAGAAAAATGCTAGGAGCCGGGCACAGTGGCACACGCCTGTAATCTCAGCACTTTGGGAGGCTGAGACAGGAGAATCACTAGTTCAAAGCCAGCCTCAGCAATGGCAAGGCACTAAGCAACTCCTTGAGACCCTGTCTCTAAATAAAACACAAAATAGGGCTGGGGATGTGGCTCATTGGTTGAGTACCCCTGAGTTCAATCCCTAGTACCAAAAAATAAAAAATAAATAAAAAGAAAGAAAGAAAAGAAAAGAAAAATGCTAAGAGTGGAAGTTCTGGATGATGTGGTAAGTATATGTTTAACTTTATTAAAAAATGCCAAACTATTTTCCAAAGGGGCTGTGACATTTTGCATTCCCACAAACTGTATGAAATGTCAAGTTGCTTTGCATCCTTGCCAGCATTTGATATTGAAAGTCATTTTTGTTTTATTTTTAAATGTTAGCCATTCTAATAGATGTATCAGTAACATATTATGATTTTAATTTGCTTTTCTCTAATGACTAAAAATGTTGGGTCTCTTTTAATGTGCTTGTTTGCCGTCTGTATGTTTGGTATAGTGTTTGTTCAAATCTCTTGCCCATTTTCTTATTGGTTTACTTCTTTCTTTATTATGAAGATATTTTAAAAGGGTTCTTTATATATAAACTGTGGTTCCTAGTCCTTGGGGAGATATGTGGTTTGCAAATATTTTCTTCCAGTCTGTGGCTTTCTTTTTATTTTTTCAACACTATTTTTGAAGAGCAGTGGTTTTTAGCTTTCATTTTGTTTTTGTGGGGATTTTGCTTACAAGTGTCCAAGAGTTCTAACACCATTTCGTGAAAAGATTATCTCTTCCATTAAATCAACTTTGCACCTTTATAAAAAAAAAAAAAATCAAGGGACCACATAAGAGTGGGTTGATTTCTGTGCTCTATTTTTCTACATTGATCTATAAGTCTACCAAATACCACAATGTTTTGATTACTGTAACTTGATAGTGAGCCTTGAGATCAGATAATGTGAGTTCTCTAACTTTGTTCTTATGTTGGTCAGTAGGGAGTAGTGGGAAATGTGGGGAAAATGGAGAATGCATGACCAACTTATAAACATTCAAATCTAATCTTTAAAATACAAACTTTGTTGTGTAGGCCAATAGTACATATCTGCAGGCTGAATTCATTAGTAGATGGCCAGTTTGTTTAGAGGGAGATTTCTTGGCAGATCTCACAGCACTAGCTTTTGCAGAAAAGTGTTCAACCCTCACTGCAAACAGGGATTGATCTCAGCTGTATTTTGCCAATTTTCCCAAAACAAAAACCTACCCTCACATAGAGAGTACATAGTCTATCTTCTGTGAGGACCAGAAGCACTCTACAAGTCACTCTTAAAGAATAAAATCAGATTTCCTTTCAGTGAGAGCCCACTGTCCCTTCAGCTTTATAAATCTCTCCATTGTTTATTGATGGTTGAAATTTCTTTAGTTAAGGAAAAATCTTTGAATTCATATTCAGAGATGACTGATCATATGATCCAGCAATTTCACTCCTAGATATCTATTCAAGAAAAATGAAGACATGTGTCCACACAAAGTCTAGTACCTAAATGTTCATAGAAGCTTTATTCACAACAGCCAAAAAATAGGAACAATGCAAATGTTGATCAACTACTGAATGGATAAACAACACGAGGCATATCAACCCAAAGGAAGAGTACTCAGCAATTTAAAAGAACTAAAACACACTTCAACATCTCATAGAGATTATACTAAGTGAACGAAGTCAAACACAAAATACCCTATACTGTCCAATTTCCATTTTCTGCAAGATCTTTAAAAAGGCAAATCTATAGAGACAGGATGTAAAGTGGTGTCCGAGACTGAGGGTAGAAACATGGATAAACTGTAACTGAGCAAGAGGGAATATGTTAGGGTGATAAAAATATTCTAAAATGTGGAAGGTTGCACAGCTCAGTGAACCTAATAAAAGTCATTGCATTGCACACTTAGGGTGGATGAATTTTATGTAAATTTATACCTCAATAAAGTCTTTAAAATGCAGGTGACTGGCTGAGGTAATAGTTTAATGTGAATGAGTTTCAAGTACACTGCAAATCTTGTCTCTGAACTAGTGTAAATACTTACAAACTTATCTCTTTTGCTTGGGGAGAAGATAAGCATAGCAGGATTAGAGTTCAGAAAAGAAACAGAGAGGTTCAGGGAAGAGGCAGCCTTGCAGAGGCATTAGGAACTTAGCCAGAGCTTGGCTTCTAACCCAGCTCTCACTCTTCCTAGCAAGACATCATGAGCAAGATATTTTTCTTCCTTTAATCTCCATTACCCCCCTTAAAAGAGTGTCTCTCATAACTCTACCCTAAACACACACACACACACACACACACAAGATAATCCATGTAAAATTCTTAACATAGTGCCAGAGCCATGAAAAGAGTTTTTTAAATAACCTATTATTATTTAAAATAGCAGTTTTTGAATAGAAGACAAAACTGTGAGGTGCCACTAATTTGCAGGTGGCATTCTTATTTACTCTCATCTGGGAAGTCAGGTTTTTATCCTTTATAACCCAAAGTGCAGGCCTGTATGTCATCAGCCTCCTTCAGTCCATCTGGAGTTTCTCTGGGAAGTCCTGTGGTCTCAAGTGTCACTTAACTTCAGCCAGTCAAGGGATACAATTGCTGGTTGCCTTCTGTGGGATCTAAGAGAGTCTTGTGCTTCTTGAATCTCCCTCTTTCCTCTCACTCACTCTCCAGCTGGAAGCATCACCGACTTCCTCTCTAGGTGAGGGGGTGTTGCTCTATCTCATATTCTAAGGTCTCCTGGGCAGTCTTATGTGTGGATCACTAAACTGCAGTTTTGGTAAGTGAAGTCCGACTTTTATTTTTTTCCCAACAAAGCCTGACTTTCGAGACTATTATCAAAGATGGAAAAATGAAAGAAAGCTGGATCAAACTGAGCAATAAATTTGTTGTTCCAGCTGACACCTGCCATTTCTCTAACAGTGAAATATTAATTTAGTGAAAATTCAGAGCATCACAGTTTAAGAGGAATTTTAAACTACATTGGTTTAAAATTTCAAAATTATTATATCTGTTACAAATGTATGAGAGAAAAGTCATTTTAAGTAAAAAGAACCAAGGAATTCAAAATTATTTTTGAGTATTGGTGAGAGTGACAAGCTCCTTGCAGGTGGCTGCCTAGACCTACTGAAAGAGCCAACATAAGGACCAAGCAGATTTCTGTTCCAGCTTGTGACCTCTGTTCACCTCTACCTAACCTCTTTCTTTCTTTCCCCCAAAATTAACAGAAATGACAATAGATAGGAAATCTCCAAGCGTGGAAAGAAATTATTTTCTTTCTATAAATAATTTACCTAATGAACTAATTTAAATACATCAAGGACATACTTTTTTTCAAACTACTATCTTTCAAGATGTGGGGATAGCCAGGTGCGGTGGCTCAAGCCTGTAATTCCAGCACTTAGGGAGGCTGAGACAGGAGAATCACGACTTCAAAGCCAGCCTCAGCAATGGTGAGGCACTAAGCAACTCAGTGAGACCCTGTCTCTACATATAACACAAAATAGGGCTGAGGATGTGGCTCAGTGGCCGAGTACCCCTGAGTTCAATCCCTGGTACCAAAAAAAGCGATATGGGGATAGTTTATTTTATCCATATCAATCAGCATGTTGTTATGAAATGCACAGGTTCCTTTTAATGTTGGCAGTCTTTATTGTATCTGTTTACCTGTTAATTCAGTGGATTTCTAACTTACTGAAATGTTGATGCTTAAGGTCTTCAAGGTTTATGTTCATAAGGATATGTTGATTTAAATTTTGTATTTTCTCAATAGTAAGCTTTGCATACAGAAAAAGTAGCATTTCTATCTTGATTTACCTCACAAGCCTACTTGGAGAAATTTTACCTTATCTCATGCACCACAGAATGCAACTTTCAGAAGCAAAAGAGACTTTTATTCAAACACGCCAAATTGAATACATGTGTTCTCCTCCTTCTAGGACCTCACTACCACAAACGAGATTGCCTAAAAGACATAAACCCATAAGGGTGATGCAAAAGAAAGAGGAGATGACAGTGTTACATATCAGGATGTAGAAGGCAGATACATGAATGGTATGTTATCCACTAAATGAGAGAAAGGTGAAACAAACCAGAGGTGAGAAAGGGGGGATAGCCCAGAAGCAAGACAATTAACTCCATAGAACCTTAGAAAAACTCAGAAATTACAGGTGCTAAAAATAGAAGGGTGAGCAAGTCTATATAGGATACAGCTAGAACCCCCAGACCTTCTCCATACCCCAAATAACAACAACCCAAACCCTGATAGAAAACTGATTTGGCTTTCTGAAGAGGCTGCACCATAGTGATTTGGGTCATAGGACATCAGGAAGCCAGAGACAGGAATACTATGGTAAAAATGAAAGTCTACATATGGAAGGTAAGAATCTTATCACTCTTTTTTCATTTAGCACCTCAAAACAATGGCATCCAAGACCGACACCCCCAAGAAGACTGGAATATTCCTCTCTAGGGAAATAGACCTATTCAAGATGAAAGACTCACAGATACTACAGAGGGCACTATGATTGTCCAGTCTGGCCACCCTGGGATAAAGACCACCACTCCAAAAACCCCACCATTCACACAAAGCTCCATCCAGTTTCCTAATGCCTCACTCTTAAATGAACAACACAGTAGCAGAGAAAGACTATGCAAAGAGTTCATCTCCTAGGAGGAAAACAAAAGAGATGGAAATGGGAGAGAAAATTTAGAAATTTAGAGGATGAGTGTACACAGTACAATATCCATATAATAGAAATTCCAGAAAGAATAAATAGAGAAAACAAAGGGGAGGAGATTATTAAAGAAATAATTCAAGAGTATGTCCCAAACTCAGTGGCATCAGTTTCCATATTATGTCCAGCCTAATACCAAGACACCTATGAAAGCCATACCAAGACCCTTCATGAAATTCCAGAACACTATAATAAAGAAGAGACCCTAAAAGCTTCCAAAGATTTTTTTTAAAATTATGTGCAATGAATCAGAAATCAAGATGGCATCAAATTTCTTAGTAATCACAATGGGAACTAGGAAAAGATGTAACAGTATCCAAAATTCTGAAGGCAATATTCTGAACCCAGAATTGTCTACTAGCCAAGTATTCAATCAAATGAAATGATAGAATAAAGGCATTTTCAGATGTGCAAAGGATCAGACAGAATTAAGTTAGTGTTCTGACTGATGCAGGGAAAATTGAATGTGAAGAATTCATAATTAGTAAAAGATGATAAACTACTAAGAGGGGTAAAGAGGACCCTAAAGAATATGAGACACCTGAGCATAGGGAGCTACTGTTTCCTCTAGGGCTAAGATCGAATATCTATAACCTAGGAAGGAATAAACTGGAAGGGTTTCCTCCTTGAAAGGATGAAATTCAGACCTCATCATAGAGGGTGTGGCTGAAGCCCTATGGAATGGCAGAGAAGTTCCTTAGGGGAACAAAGCAGGTCCACAGGAAGCTGAAGTTCATCCAGAGTGTGATGAACTTCAGCGGGTATGCAGGAAGCCACTGACTGGAGTGAGCTGGAGCTGGCTGATGGAGAACTGAAGATCGGATGGAGATCCATCCTGGAGATCGGATGGAGAAACTTGCTGGAGGGTAAGTGCCACTGAGTCCCCTGCACAACTGTCAGTAGCTGTGTGAGGCAACCAAGAAGAGCCTTTTTTCTCTGCTGTGACTTGGAGTATCCTCCCAGAGCCCTCAACTGACAGAGCCTAGCATTATTCCAACTGGCAAAAGAAATGTTTACAGGGTCCAGCTCCTGTATCAGAAAGAAAAAGGATAGACTTGAGAGGTGACGAGTTGATAACAGGCACACAAAACCTAAGAAAATGTACTTCCTATGTACCTTTTCTTAGGGAAGCTACTGAAAACTGTAGTCCACCAAAAGGAAGTAAATGAAGAAAGAAGAACATATGGGATGCGAGAAACAAGAGATAAGAGACAGATTATAGGAATGAGATGAAGTGAATCTCCCAGTGATGAGAGTGGAAGCTCTTGGATGACAGCTGGATGCAGCAGGACTAGGGAGCAACCAGGGAGCAACCTCTGATTAGAACAGAGAGATGAAGGACTCCAGGAGGGATGCCTCAAAAGAGAAAGTGTGTGTGTGTGCATGTGTGTATGCACGCACAGGTGTAAGAGAGAGAGAGAAACAGAGGAAGAAGAAGAAAGAGGAGAAAGGAAGGAAGAAAGAATATTGCCTAAGTTTGGATCTTAAATGTCCCCCAAAGCCCAGATGTTAAAAGCTTTGTCCCAGGGAGGTACTATTGGGAGCTGGTGGAAACTAAGAGATGGGGGCCTTAGTTCTTTAGGGGTATGCTCTTGAATGGGGTTGTGGAATCCTAAACCCCTCTTCACTCTCTTTTGCTTCTTGGCCATAAGGTGGACAGGGTTTGCTCCACCACTCACTGCCACCATAAAGTGCTTCCTCACCACAGGATTAAAAGCACAGATCTATCCTATCTTCTACCAGAATCTCTAAAACTGTGATCCCAAAATAAACTTTGTCTCATTATAAGTTAATTATCTCAGGTATTTTGTTATGACAGAAATGACTAGCACAAACTATGTCAGGAAGATGGTGTGAGAATTGGAAGAATACTGGAGATATAAGAGAATCTCATCTTACATAGTAGGAAGTCAATAATAGATGATAACCAAAATGAAAAAATATAAGGAGGTAGCCTTCTAGAAATGTCATGTAAAATATGAAGGTAAGCCGGGTGCGGTGGCTCATGCTTGTAATCCCAGCACTTTGGGAGGCTGAGACAGGAGAATTGCGAGTTCAAAGCCAGCCTCAGCAATGGCGAGGCGCTAAGCAACTCAGTGAGACCCTGTCTCTACATAAAACACAAAATAGGGCTGGAGACGTGGCTCAGTGGTTGAGTACCCCTGAGTTCAATCTCCAGTACCAAAAAATGTATATATATACATGAAGGTAAAGCCGGGCGCAGTGGCACACGCCTGTAATCCCAGTACTTTGGGAGGCTGAGACAGGAGAATATCGAGTTCAAAGTTAGCCTCAGCAATGGTGAGGCGCTAAGCAACTCAGTGAGACCCTGTCTCTACATAAAACACAAAATAGAGCTGGAGCTGGGGTTCAGTGGTATCCCTGAGTTCAATCCCCAGTACCAAAAAAAAGGTAAACACCGCAAGAAAGACCTAAGTGTGCATAAGTGGTTGTTTCTGTTTCTGGGTAGCATTAATTGTGGATGAGGAAAGTAAGATAGAAATTGTTGGTTTTACTTATAAAAGTTACAAAACTTTAACATTTTAAACTATGCAAATGGATATCTTAAATTAAAATTGGGGAAAATATGTAATAAAGGGCAAATTCTTTCTTAATTTTGAATTAGAACTTAGGCCTAAGTTAAATACATTTCTTTGTTCTGACCCTCTCATCTCTCTTGACTGAAGCCATTAATTAAAGGGATACTAGATATGCAGGGACAATGGGGGATAAAGAAAAGACAAACAGACACATAAAGAGAAAAAGCTGGTAGCCAAGCCATGGTGAGAAGCAAAGCCCTGGTGACTCCAGAGCTAGCTCAGCAAGTTTATTATATAGGTTTCATCATCAAAATGTTAATTGTGGGAAAGTTTCAGCAAAGCAATCTGAAGGACACAGGACTGGCGAGGCATTAGGTTTATCTTGTTTTGCTCAGAATTCATTATCCATGGGAGAATGTGCTGAACTCAAGACCTGACTGATAATAATAGCTCTACACTTTGGCACAGAGCTTTCTCAGGCCAACATCACTATAGCAACTGGGGCATCTTGACCTGTACCTTCGCGCAGGCAGTTCCCAGCGCAAACATAGCCAGGAGAGTCAGACAGGCCGTGGTTTAGATCACCACTCTCCAAATCTCTTCACTTTCTTTCAATGAAAGATTGATCCTAGGGAATATCTCCCTGCTTTGGGTGTATTTTCAGAAGTATAAACTCTTGGGCAGTAAATATAACCTCCTCAAATTGCGTGATAAGCAGAACTACACTATTCTGGAGGGAATGAGGAACTACAATGTAAGCTTGATCCATCTTTACATTAGAGAGTCAACTTTACCTGAGGGTTACTAGCATAAAGATCCTTTTTGTGTTTTAGAAAATATGTCCATGTTATGGAGAACAGTGAAGCATTAAAACACAGTTTTGGATGAAGCCTCAATAGACATGTTCATTCCTCTCACTATTAGAGACTTAAAAATAAAAATTAAGAACTGCTGCTAGTAATTACCTTAAGGATAGAGAGAAATTGGAATTAATTTCACTGCTAAAGTTAATGGTTACACTGACAGAGCTTTTTGAGTACTGTCATTTCCTCTCCAGAAGTTCTAGGCCCTCAAGCTCTTCATAGTCATATTACCTTTCAATTCAATATTTCAAATATATATTGAATACTTAATGTGTATGATATGGCTTAAATTGTCACACACAGCCCCCATCATGCGCTGAAGTTCTAACCCTCATCTCTCAGAATGTGACTTTTTTACATGTATGGTTATGGCTGATATGATTATTAAGGTGAGGTCATTCAGGGTAGATCCTACTCCAATAGATTGGTGTCCCTATGGAAACGGGAAAATATGAAAACAGGAACACACACTGAGAGAAAAAGCACCATGAGAAAATAAAGGCAGAGGTTGGGTTGATGGATGCTTCTATAAGACCAGGAACACCAAAGATTGCCAACAAACCACCAGAAACTAAAGGAATGGTGTGGCACAGATTCTCCCTCCCTCACAGTCCTCAGAAGGAACCAACCCTGTTGATACATTGATCTTAGGTGGCCAGCTTCAAAACTGTGAGACAATAAATTTCTATGTTTGAAGGCACTCAATTTGTAATAGTTTGCTACGACAGTCCTAGAAAACTAATACCATGTGTAATATGTGTTTGAAGTAATGGTCTACTGGCCCGATAACCTTCTTTTTGTTGCAAAAATTATCCAGAGTCAATATGGTTGTAGATTATCTTCTCAGCATAATTATGTCAATTGAATTAAATTCTTTAGAGCTTCATGTGTACAGTTATGTATGAAAAGTTATTGGGGGAAATAGCAGAGAGAGAAAATATAACTATTGATTTCTTTAGACTGAATGAATAAATTCTATCATGGGGTGGAAGGAATCAGATGCACAAAGACTTCACAGTTCCTTATTTGATTTTCTACCTCATTCAAGTCTTTTCAGTGTACCTTTAGTTTATGTCTTAGTTCATGTTCTGTTGCCATAATAAAATACCTGAGTCTGGGTAACTTTTTATGTTTTTTGGTACCAGGGATTGCACCCAGGGGTGCTTAACCACTGAGCCACATCTTCAACCCTTTTGTATATTCTATTTAGAGACAGGGTCTCTCTGAGTTGCTGAGAACAACCCCCCTGGGCATAAAGCTCTTTTTATAACAACTTCCTCTCATGGGAACTAACTCACTCTGTGAGACTAGCATCAATCCCTTCCAAGGGTAACGCCCCCATGATCTAAGTTCTTTGCACTAGGCCCCAGCTCTAAAGTCTGGACCATCTCTTCATAGCACCACACGGGGGACCAAACCTCCAGCACATGAACCTTGAGAGACAAGCTACACCCAAATCATAGAAATTTGTAAGTTTTCTTAAAAGATCACTAAATGGGGGCTGAGGTTGTGGCTTGGTGGTAGAGCACTTGCCTAGCATGTGTGAGGCACTGGGTTTGATTCTCAGCACCACATATAAATAAATGAATAAAATAAAGGTCCATCAACAACTAAAAAAAATATTAACAAAAAAGATCACTGAATGCACACAGTTGTGAGTAGATGGCTTAGAAGCTATACACTGCAAGTCAAGAGCAAGCCTGCCTTTCCATTCAAAACGTTTACTACTGACAAATGACCAGAGGGTCTGAACCAGACAACACTGTCCTAAGACCTATGTATTGCACAGAAGTCTAATGATTTAAAAATCTGTGGATACAAATGGAATTAAAAAGGTTTACCTAACACAGAACACATTTCGAATTATATATGTATCTTGAGGCACAGTCAACCACAGACATCTCTGGAATACACGAGTTATCTCAATGAGTATTTGGAGTATCTCTAGAAAAAGTTGCATTCCTCTTCATATTCTTTTTTTAAAAAAATTTTTAAGGTGTAGATGGACACAAATATCTTTATTTATTTTTATGTGGTGCTGAGGATCAAACCCAGTGCCTCACGCATGCAAGGCAAGTGCTCTACCACTGAGCTACAACCCCAGGCCTCCTCTTCATATTCTTAAGAATGTCAATTCTGGCACTTGAATCTATGTATTCGAAGTAGAGTTGAGAATTGTGATATTGCTATGCTGATAATTCAAGTTAAAAACACTTTTTCTTTGATTATCTGGATGTTGCAGGCAAATGTAGAAACCTATTAGTGTGAATTATTATCTAGAGAATTGACTCAATTTTCCATTTCATTTTGCTCATGTAAGCATGGTCTAAATCATTGGGTGAAAAATATTCCTTGCAATGAACTGCATTTAAAACCTTGGCAAAAAATCATTTTTATTTAATGGCCAAGGATAACAAATAATATAGTGATTCCTTATAGAGTTGGCACTGCTGAGAAAAATGAGGATCCTAGGGGTGAATTTGATGGAGAGTACACAATTTATGACTCGGTTCAGGTTCTTTCCGCTATTTGAGGTTCTTAAATTTTTTTGTTCTGTGAGCTTCCTTAACAATCTAGAGAAGCTTTTGAACTCCTCAGAAAAATGTTTTCAAATGTATTTTTTAAAAACACCATAGAATTGCAAAAGAAGCCAATTATATTTAAATATAATTATAAAAATACTCTAAATTTTGTGACACAGTAATTCATGTGCATCATTAATATATTAAATATCAAGGTACAGTAGCAGCCAGGTATGGTGACATAAGCCTGTAATCCCAGTGGCTCAGGAAGCTGAGGCAAGAGGATGATGAGTTCAAAGCCAGCCTCAGCAAAAGTGAGACACTAAGCAATTCAGTGAGATCCTGTCTCTAAAGAAAATACAAAATAGGGCTGGGGATGTGGCTCAGTGGTCAGGTGCCCCTGAGTGTAATCCCAGGTACCAAAATAATAATAATTGTAAAGTAGGGATTGTTAGCGCAAAAAACCCGAAGGCAGCAGCAAACTTTACAAATCAGCTCGACACTTTATTCAGGAATCTTCACACAGGAGCAGGGGAGGCAGGAACGAGGTGATGCTGTGACGGAACCCAGTTTCCTGCTGAAAGCGGGCCTTGAACAAAGAAAGGGACTGGGTTTATATAGACCATCAGCTTTCACCGGCATTTAGGAATTTGGGGGCTTGTTTACCAATTCCTAAAATAATCAATTTATCAATCCTCTTCTTCCTGGATTAGCCTCAGGAAGATGTTTGTTGGAGAAGGTGTGAGTAGCTTCAAAGAGATAGAGCTGGGGAAGGTAAGGGCTGCGGGCGTGATTAGCATTAGAAAGACAGTGTTGGGGAAGGTGGGAGCTGCCAGCATGACCAACATCAGGAAAACATTGTTGGGGGAAATGAAGGTAATGCTTGGCCATTCTTTTTCTCAGGCTATATTATTTTTCTAATTCCCATATCTATCAGGGATAGTGTAAACAATGTTTCAAGATATCTATAATAACTATAATGTGCTGTGCCCATATCTATTGATATCTATTGATAACAAAGTTGCTGATATTGCTACATATAACACTTTGGGAGTTACCAATTATTAGTAGTATATAGAGGATTTGGCTTTTGTGTTTTGAATTGAGATAATTATTTGATCAGTTTCTGGATTGATTCAGGAATACTTGCTGAGTTCTAAAGAGAGACTAAGACCTTGAAGTAGCTTGACATTGGACTATGGGTGGAAGGTCTGCAGTGCCAGCCAGCGAAGCTCTACAAGCCTATGTTGCAGTAGAATTCATTTATTCCAGAAGAATATCTACTGGGAACCAGAAATAGAGTGAATCATTCCTTTGCAACTTGGCCCTATCTTTAAATATTCAGAAGCCAATCATAAAACTCCAGAAATCAGCAGGAAACCAAATTGCATTAATTTAAGAAAAAGCTATTCATCTTGATTGGTTTGGCTTTCAAGATAGGGGCAAATATTCTGCATCTAGTCATGCTACAGTTTCTCCCAGTAATCTTGGATTCTTTACTCTGTGGGTGTGTGTGTGTGTGTGTGTGTGTGTGTGCGCGCGCGCGCGCGTAAACTTTTTCATAGACTTAATTTTGTACAATGGTTTTAGATCTACAGCAAACAGAAAAAATTTCCACATGCCCTGTACAGTATTTTCCCTCTTATTAACAACTTATGGTATGGGTGGGTTTTTGAGTTTTTTTTTGTTTTTGTTTTTGTTTTTTTGCAATTAATGAACAATGATGATACATTATAATTAAAATCTGTACTTCCTCAGATTTCCTTAATTTTCACTGAATATCCTTTTTCTGTTCTATAGGTAACAAATTCCATTTAGTCATCCTGTCTCCTTGCAATCCTCTTGACTGCAACAGTTGCTAAGACTGTCTTTGTTTTTGATGATCTTGACACTTTTGAGGAGTACCAGTCCAGTATTTGATCCAATGCCTCTCAGTTGGGATTTGTCTGGTGTTTTTCTTATGATTAAGGTTGAGTTTCTGGGATCTGGGGAGGAAGACCACAGAGGTAAAGTGCCACTTCAATACATCACATCAAGCATATATACTATTAACTTGAGTTAGCATTGTTAACATTGACCTTGATCACCTGGCTGAAGTAGTGTTTGCTGGGTTACGGTAAAGTTATTCTTTTTTCCTCCTGACAATTCACTTCTTACACTTCTGTAATTAATTACTAAAGAGAAAATAATTTTCATTACACATGATAATCTAGTCCTATACAGAAGCCTGGATCTATAAGAGATTTAGGGAAATGGATTCATTTAGTCTCTTGTCTCTATATCTAAGCCACAAATGAGTTTTGGGATAAAAAAAGCAAAGGTGAAAGAATCCTAACTTTTGACAAATTGAGTTTCTACAACTCCACTGATCAACAAATACTTGGAGTGTACTGCCTAGCTGCTTAGATACGCATAACTCCAAGGCATTTCCACTACCTTAAATCACTTCTGGAACAAGGTGGTAAATAGTAAATAAATGTATGAGTAGAGAGACAAATGACTGATTAAAATACAAAGCCGTATATCACTGTTGAGTGTCAATAAGAAAAAGTCGTAGTGGTTATACGTACATTTTTTGAATTCATAAGATCTAAGTTTACATTCCAGTTCCACTATGTTGAGAAATACAACTTTAGATAAGCCATTTAGGCTTTCTAAACCTCAGTCTCCTTAAATGTGAAAGGAGGAAAATGATATCTACTATTTTTTAAAAACATTTTTTAGTTGTAGATGGACACAATACCTTTATTTGATTTATTTATCTTTATGTATTTTTTCTTTTTTTATGTGGTGCTGAGGATCGAACCCAGTGCTTCATATGTGCGAGGCGAGCACTGTACCACTGAACCACAACCCCAGCCCCTATATCCACTATTAAAAGTTGTGCAAATCAAATAACATATAGAAAGCATCTGGCACATAGTAGGTCCTCAGTACATTGTAGCTATATTTAGTAGGCAAGGAATAATTACATGATCCCACTTAAGAGTTGCTGTAAATGCAATAAAAGAGAATAAAATTATGGCATTTGCAAGTAAATGCATGGAATTGGAGAACATTATGCTAAGTGAGGTAAGCCAATCCCAAAAAAACAAAGGCAGAATGTTCTCTCTGATTAGTGGATGCTGATACATAAGGGGGATGGGGGAGGGGAGCATGGGAGAAATGGAGGAACTTTGGATGGGGCAGGGGCGGGTGGGGGAGGAAAGGGAGAATGGGAGTAGCAAAAATGGTGGAATGAGATGGTCATCACTCCCCTAGGTGCATGTATGAAGACACAAATGTGTGACTCTATCTTGTTTGCAACCTGAGAGGTGGAAAATTGAGCTCTATATATGTACTATGACTTGAAATGCATTTGAATAAATAAATAATTTTTTAAAAAAAAAGAGTCGCTGTAAATTAAACAGGGTCTGCTGTAGAAGGGTCTTCCTCTGCAGACACTAAGCTTAAGGAATGCACACCGCATATTCTTTTTAGTTTTCTTGACACTTCCCACCTTCCTCCACTTCCTTCTTCCTCCTTTGTTTTTTCTTAGATTTTGTTACCTCCCTCCTGTTTTCCTAGACTGCTGGTGCCTTCACACCTTTTCTGGCGCCAAGTCCCTTTGTTACTCTGGCATTTCTGAAGCAGCAAAGCTGCTTAGCGACTGATAAAATCGACTTCTCCCCCAGGTAGTCAGGGAGAGGTAGGGAGCAGTGGAGAAAACAGGACCACTACAGGACTTGGATTCCTACATCTGTTTATTTTGTTTTAAGTGGTTGCTTTGCTGATCCTATTACGGTAAAGGGTAATGATATTTGGGAATAAAAGTCTATGAATAAGTAATGATAATAGAAGTAAGAACCAGAGCTGTGGGATAGAAAGCTCATGTTAAAAATAGTCTGTCATTTTCAACTCTGCCTACTAAGCCTTTTCCTTGACTGAGAGACACAGTGCTTCAGTGAGGGAGCCGGCACAGCACTCTGGTCGTTCACAACCAAAGAGAAACGTGCTGCAAAAGGAAAGCAACTTCTCCAGCAAGCTCAGACCACCTCCACTGAGTTCCTCTGATGCAGGCAATGAAACTTCTTTCCATTTAAAGCCAAGTATCCAGAGCAGAAGAACGTAAAATGTATTAAGAATGGAAACTACAAAATGAGAACATGTCAGGGTCTGCTTGGAAAACGTCCTGCTTCTTGAGATGGTTCTTCTTCCAAGGAGTGGTCATGGTTATGTACACTGCTGTAACAGGCAGGCCGTCCAGGGATCAAATGAAAGGCTACAAGGTTTCATTTGAGCAAGGTTGAAACCTAAGGAAATATGAGAAGAGACTGTGGCTCAGGATGAGAATTCAAACCACAGCAGCTGAGGCATCACGCATGTCATTATCTAGAAGGCTGGTCACACTGAAGTCCTGCAACCTCAGCAGGAATGGCTGCCAAACCCTGGTTCTAGTGAACTGAGAGAAAACAGACAACTATGCAAGCAGGACTTTGTGCTCTAAACACCCAGCCTCTGGTCCATGAAGACCAGATCCTTAGCACTGTAAGCCAAGACATTACAACCCATGTGAGCAATTGCTCTGGTGCCAATCATGGCCTTGGATTTATTGTTTTAATGGCTAAGGTCACAGGCTAAGGCATTCTCCAGATTCTGCTATTGAATACAGACACCATCACCCCTCCTGCTTCCCCCATCAAACACCAGGAGTCTGTTAGGGCAGAACTGCACAAATGGGAAACACCCATCAAATGCAGCAGGAATATTAACTTCACTAGGAAGCCTTTATATGCCATTACTTTAGAAAGGATTCCTTGTTAGTCCTACCATTAAACAATTAAATTGTCAGAGATGAATTCTGTGCATGTGTGTGCAGAGCCTGCCTGTGTGTGCAGGATGTGTAATTTCCTGCTCAGGTGATGTCTGCTGCAGGTTGTTTCTTTCTTTCTTTCTGTCGCCTTCTCTCTCTCCCCCACCCCCTGCTTCTCCCTCTCTCTCCATTTATTTTTGCGTACCAATTGTATGGCTTTCCCTTTAGATTGTGGAAAATAAATATACCTTTCCAATGGCATAAGCAGGTTTTGTTGTGAAATTTGATAAGCCTGCATGATTTTTACTACTCATAAGATAGGAATACAAAGAAATGCTTAAAGATGAATTTGTCTCCTGGTATCCCCCTGCCAGAACATGATTTCTTAGTTCCTGACACAAGTTATTGACATAGTTCACTCTCTCTGTGTTGTCTATACGGTCATCCAATCAAGAGCTTTACACCAAGGCCATCACCTACAGGGAGGAAGAATGATTAGCAAATGCTATGTCTCCCTTATATTTTTATTCTAAATAGAGTTTTATGCCTTCATATCTATCCAACTCTCTACTATAACATGTTTAAACTATGAGAACCATGCTCATGAAAAGTGGACACATTTAACTCAGTATCAATCATTTGAGTAGAGAAAGAGCATACTACTTAAATTTAATAAATAGAATTTGGATGGCACATAGATCTCTATAGTTTTTTAAATAGATCAAATTATTAATTAATTGGAGTGTATTCTTGTCAGTTACAAAACTTTTCTTTGAGGATTGAATCTTATATACAAAGCAGAAATAAAGCCAGGCACCATGGCGCATGCCTGTAATCCCGGCACTCTGGGAGGCTGGGACAGGAGAATCACGAGTTCAAAGCCAGCCTCAGCCTTAGCAAGGCACTAAGCAACTCAGTAAGACCCTGTCTCTACGTAAAACACAAAATAGGCTCAGTGGTTGAGTGCCCCTGAGTTCAATACTCAGTACCAAGAAAAAAAAAAGCAGAAATAGATTAGGTGTACATTAATGTGTAAAGACTTGTAGGTGAAGGTTTGAGCTTGAAAATATACTGCCAATGTGTACAGATCCTCCAGCTCCTGAAAGAACTATGTTGGGCTAATTTTCCATGTGCCAATGCAGCTTGATTGTGATGACACAGTATCACTGACTGTGCTAATCTGTGCATAAAATGTTTAGCCTGTCTGTTTTATAACAATGTACAGATGAGGCATGTCAGAGAAGCAAAATGAATTTGAATCAAATTATGAGTGTCTGTAGTTTCTCCATATACTGTCCCCTTTTTTGGATCTTATGTCCCTTGGCTTATATCGTCTTTCTGTTGGGATGACAAAACTAGGGTTTAGGAGGCTTCTGTTGTTGTACAACGAGAATATTATTTAACCTTAAGCAGCCTTGGGTGCTATTCTCTACCTCTGGACATCCCCCACCACCACCACCCTGCACAGCCTCTTCCTGACCTCATCAAAATCTGCATTCAGCTTTTATTTATTTATTTATTTATTTACTTACTTACTTACTTACTTACTTACTTATTTATTTAGTGCCGGGGATTGAACTAATGGGCACTTGACCACTGAGCCACATCACCAGCCCTATTTTTTGTGTTTTATGTAGAGACAGGGTTTCACTGAGTTGCTTAGCACCCCGCCATTGCTGAGGCTGGCTTTGAACTCGTGATTCTCCTGTGTCAGCCTCCCAAAGTGCTAGGATTACAGGCGTGCGCCACCACGGCCAGCTTGCATTCAGGTTTTAGATGAAACATGGCACCTGTATTCAGTAATTCATATTTCAAAATTAGTGTTCTGGACAATGTCAATCTATGTGTTGGATTTCTGGTGAAGAAAAAATTGCATATGCTCTTTTGAAAGAAAGAAAAAGGATATAGAGTAGAAAATCTCTGGAAGAGGACAAGGAAAATGGAAACAACAACAACAACAACAAAAAGGTGATATTCCTAACAAATATCTATGTCACCATTTTCTCATTAACTTATTATCCGAGTTTATTATGTAAAAAGTTTAAACACAGTCCACCTCCAAAGCACATGTGCACATATGCGCGCGCACATACACACACACACACACACACACACACACACACACACTCTTTCACCACCTTTTGCCCAAACAACTCTCCCCTCTGCCTTCTGCGCTCCTGACAACAGCATGGCCATATTCCCAAATGGGAAGATTTTTTAAAGCATAAAGTTGGCTGTGATTCACTCAGGGCCCTCATCGCTGGAGCACTTGGTGTTCTTGCTCACATGTGGGATTAGTGAACACAGGGCTCCCTTCTTTCTCTTCTCTGGCTATACAGGTCCAACCCAAATGTCATCATAACTTAGGACCCATTTTCTCTTTGAAGTTTTGGAATGAATGTTGGTGTCATCGGACACCTGTTTATCATGCTCTTTTGGCTAATATAATATTAATAACATTAAAGGAATTTTAATGGAAATATTTTAATTTAAAAATTACCAAGAATGTTAGAAGAACATCTTTCTACACATAATTGGTAAGCTCATTGTAAATCATTCCTAGCTATTCGCCAATATAAATCCCCCCAAATAGTACCCTGAGCAAGGATGATATATGTTATGGAATTTCCATTGAGAAATAATACTCATTGACTTGTATTATATCTGAAATCACATCATTAATTATTAATTGCTTTGATTGAAGTCATGATACTCCTATTAAAATGCAAATATCCCTGAGAGAGATAACACTCCGAGCTCATGATCAATAATGAACATCTTTTCAGGGATTATCTCAGGATTATCTGATGAAACAAATCACTTTCCACCTGTGACAGCACATCAATAAATCCAGCCACATGCAGAAACATCATAAAATTACCTCTGTGTTCTGCTTCCTGGGCAGTTTTTTAAAAAATATTTTTTAGCTGTCAATGGGCCTTTATTTTTTTATTTATTTATAATGTGGTGCTGAGAATCGAACCCAGTGCCTCACGCATGCTAGGCAAGCGCTCTACCACTGAGCCATACCCCAGCCCCTTCCAGGGCAGTTTTGAGAGACTCCTGCTACTAAAACTCCACCACCCTATCCCTAATTTCTTCTCTTAAATTTAAGCCAAAGAATCTTTGTACACTATTAGGTACAGATAATACTGAAAGAATTCACCCATTTAGCCCACCAATGTTATTTTCACCTCTAAATAAATGCATTTAATGGATTCTTTAAGGTGGTGACTCTTTAAGGACTTTCACTCTTGGAGTCTTGACAATGTCTTCAATCATTGCACTAAATTCTAAGACATCAGTTTCGATATATATTCAAATAATCATACATTTCTAGGATTTACTCTCATATTCTGTCTCAGACCAGGACATTCAGCTGTCTGTTGGATGCACCATCTATCTGTTCCTTAAACACTTCATATTCAACATATCCAGAGCCAGCACATCTTGTTCCCTTCAAACTCGTTTCTTGACCATACAGTAACTCAACCAGCAACCTCAGAGTCACTTTCCACATTTCTCTTTCCCACAATCCGTTATGTAAAGCCCAAAGATTCCAACTCTGTGGCAATTCACACCTGTCTTCTCACTCAGGGACCTCCACTCTAAGACAGACCCACGTTTTTCCTCTCTAGGCTGCCAAAGAACTTCCTACCTGCTATTCCCAATACCACTCTCCACTGGACCTCACTCATCCTTGAGCTTGGCTTTGATTATGCCATTCTCCAGTTCAAACACCTTTAACGAACTCATCTCTTATTGAATCAAAATCAAGCTCATCTTGATTTCAATGTCTATTATGATAGAGCTTCATCTACCTTCTACTTTCACATGCTCTTTAGTAAAACCAGATCACTCATTCTTCTCTAAAAGTACCCTTTGCTTTCCAATGTATATGCCTTTCCTCTAGTTGTTTCTTCTGCTTGGGATACTTTTCACTCATTCCCCATTTCCATACATTGAGAGTTACCTATCTTCAAGGTCAACTTTTAGATTTTACTTTCTTAAATAAATTTTCCTGGATCACCCCAACTGGTAATGTAATTGTCCATCACTGATATCCCATGGTTTCCACTATGCCCTGAGTTACTAAATAGTACCACTAGTTCTATGCTTGTCTTTGCAACTCACCATATGGACAACCCCATAAGTCTAGGAACAGTGCCTTACTCATTCCTACTTTACCCACTGTGCCTTGCTCAATTCTTGCATATATGATGCATGTAATTATTGAAGTGTTTCTGAGTGAGTTTTGAAAGAAGGTGAGAAAGTGGAGGAGTTCTGGGCTTCAGCAAAGGTGGCTTTGCCAAGAAGTGACATTATAGGGTCCTGGAGAGCAACTTTATATACTTCGTAATTTTGTCTAAGACTGTAGCTTAGGACAATCATCATCTGAGCAATGATGGAAATCTGGGTTAGGGGAAAAGAGGGCTGGTCCAAAGTACCAGCATCCACTTGCTCACATATTGTACTGGAGACTCTCAGGCAGGCAGGGCAGCATGAGATCACTGAGTGCTAAGGATGTTGGGAATATCCTCGGGTCTTGAAATGCTGCAGGCAGATGAGAACACTGAGGCAAGTAATTCTACAAGAGAAAAATGAATTGGTAACAAATAAACTGCCTGCTTCACCATTCTACATACACTAGAGTAGATCTATTTTAACCTTGTTGAGTTTCTGTACATATGTGGGACAACCATCAATTGATTCCTCAATTGATCAACACAGATTTATTGTTTTTGGTGTGCTAGGCACTGTGGTAGGTACTGAAGATTTATACAGGGGTAAATTAAAAAACATTAAAATGTCTGCCATATGGATCTTACTTCCTAGTAGAAAAAGAGAAGTGATAAATAGAATACATACATAAAACAGAGCTTATTAATCAATCTTCTGGATAAAAATAAAGCAGGACATCGAGTTGAAGGGTTCAAATTTTAAGCAGAGTGGTCAGGACTTGTTAAAGTGATATTTGAGCCGAATGTGGAAAAGGTGAGCATTGAATTGCACAGTTATCTGGGAAAGTGCATTCTACACAGGAAACTGCCAGTGCAAACATCCTGAGGAAAGCAAGACCTAGCATGTTGGAGGACCAGAAAGAAGGCTAGAGTGACTGGAGTGATTGGAGGCAGAGTGAGGTCAAAGAAATTCAGGGAGATGCCAGCCTTCACAGCCATCACAAAGTTTTGGCTTTTATTTTGAATAAAATGGGGAGCCTTAGGAAAAGTCTTAGCAAGAACTAACATCAGTGACATCAATTTTGAGCCCAAACTAAACTGTAGAGAGGGCCAAAGATTGAAGCAGGAAGACTAGTTAAGAGGCTATTGCAAGCGGGTGGTGCAAGCCTGTAATCCCAGCACTTAGGAAGGCTGAGACAGGAGAATCACTAGTTCAAAGCCAGCCTCAGCAAAGGCGAGGCGCTAAGCAACTCAGTGAGACCCTGTCTCTACATGTGGCTCAGTGGTCGAGTGCCCCTGAGTTCAATCCCTAGCACCAAAAAAAAAAAAAAAAAAAAAAAAAAAAAAAAAAAAAAAAAAAAAAAAGGCTATTGCAATATCCCAAGCAAGAGGTGGTGATGGCTTAGACAGGTGATGGTAGTAGTGATACTGAGAAATGATCAGTGTCATAAAAATTTTTAAAGGCAAAGCCTTAGGGAATTCCTGATGTGTTAGATGTAGAGTGTGAAGGGGAAGAGTCAAGGATGGTTTTAAAGGTTTTTGCCTAACCAACTAGAAAAAAAAATGACAATATAGTTAATTAATAGAGAATGTCAATGGTAGTACAGGTTGGGGCAGCAGAGGCAATCAGGGATTGAGTTTTAGATCTGTAAACCTTGTGATGCCAACTAGACATCTAACTGGAGTTCGGAGGTCAGGAGAGAATCTGAGCTGGAGGTATAAATTTGAGAGTCCTCAGAATTTGGACAATATTCGAAGCCAAGAGACAGGATGAGACTGACAAGGGAGGAGCTGTAAAGCAGAGATGAAGTTCAAGGGATGAGCTTGAGAGAGACCAACATTTCAACATTGAGAAGGAACCATCAAAGGAGCTTTGGAATGGATCAGCCGGTATGGTAGGAGGCAAGGTCAGGAAAGGTGTGTTGTCCTGCAAGCGATGGTAAAAGGTACTTGAAGGAGGAAGAATTGAACAACTGGTTCAAATGCTAATTACAGGTCAAGAAAGAGTAGAACCAAGAAAAGACCTTTGCATTTAGCAACATGGAAGTGATGAGTGACAAGGACAGGAACCATTTCAATGGAGTGATGGAATAAAAAAGTCTAATTAGAGAAGATCTGAAGATGGGAGAAGGGGAATTAGATTGAGTATAGATGCCTCTTTTTGTTCTAAAAGAGTTGCATTTTTTTAAAGCCAACCATTCAGACTCTATTAATCCAAACAAGGTTTGTGTCCACAGAAATCTGAATAAGTCAGATTTTACTTGCAAAATCTCCCTTTCAAATGAGTAAAAGATTTTGTGAAATGGGTTTCAGCAGTTTTAAGTCTGGCACTCTTGTTTGTTAAGTGAAGAAAAACAATCACTGCCTTCAGTGAATTTGCAGCTCAAAGTATTTTAAGTTTTATAATCAACCATCTATCTTGGAAACTCACACACATATCCACATATATCCCAAAATGATGATGTCATAGTTCTCAGTCAAATACTGTCCCTCATAAATAGCATTCACTCATTCCAAATATTTCATTACTGGATTGCAGTTAGTTCTTTTCTTGAGCCATAGCCACCACTTACCTTAGATTTTTAAATGATGTTTCTCATTCCATAGACATATGACTGCCTTTTCTACTTGTAGACACAGGTTCACATTGTCAACAGTTGGGCATTGAATCTCAGAAAACGTTAAGCTTGGGATTAAAAGTAGGCAGGGAAAGCTGACAGAAAAACATGCTAGCCTGACATATCTGAACAGGACAGGGTCAAGTTCATACTCAGAGCCGCAAGGGTACTATGAAGCATAATGATTTGATTCTTGTGTTGTGATGTCATTTTGTTGTACCATTAAAAGCCAAGAGTCCTCTTCACCCAAGGGCAATGCCAATTTCCCAGAAGGCTCATTTCTCAGAGACAAAGCAAAGCTCCAAATATGCCAATGCAACCCATGCTGATTCTTAGTCTCATGTTATTTCTCAATTTTATGCTTAATTTGCTCCTTTTGGTTTTATGTATTTTGACACAGCCAAGTGTGTGTGTGGATTTCCCCATAGTCCTTTAAATGCTATAAAACTTTAATACAGAGAGATAAAAACAATAATAAGCCATGCCTCCAAGCCCTCACATTTAGTTCATTTGAGTTAGACGATAACCAGTTTTAGATACAGATTTAGATTCTCAAGTACTTACACTGCTTTAAATGCCCTTGTGCCTTTCCTTCTCTCCTCCCTGACCCAAAATGGAAATTATATTCTACCTTTAACCTGGACATGCGACTCTCATTGATTGTAAATAAATAAATAAATAAATGACATCTTTACAATTCTTAAATCATCATCGTAATGACCTGCATCATGCATCACCCAATGCAATTTGATATGGCTTAAAATAAAGCCAGGATGGGTGGCAGTTCCCATTCCCTGGAATGTCTTATGGAAAAAATGAAATAATGTTCCTGATAGTCTGTTAGATTAGTCTGTTTTCAGCATAATTGGCTCCTGTAGGCTTCCTAATACCCCTAAAACCTCTGAGTGTCTTTAATGTACAAAGTTCAACAAAAACACCTTCAAAACAGATTAGTTCTAATTTTGCTTAATATTTGCTGCTTTATTGAATAAACCACATTTTCTTTAAAAAGGAAAAAGGAAATTCACTTAACTGCATGTCAGTCACCCAAATTTTAAGTGTACAAATGAAATGGAAAACATTTATTACACAAATTTAATTACAATTCTAAGAAATAAACATGCAAATTAGATAGAGTTCAATTTGCAGATGCTAATCCTCATCCTTGATCTGGTTCCTTTCCTCCCCGATTTTCAGTCTGTGCATCTTCTTGATTCCTAGGGAGCCAGGCAGCCAGAGGTTTGGCTTTTCACAGTTGGAGGATCACTGTTTTAAAGAAGTGTTATATTTAGCACATCTGGCATAGTAGCAGTAAACAAACAAGATAGTCTTTGTAACACTTCCGTGCAGGTGCCTCCCCCACCCCCGATTTTATTAGGTCTATGCCTTCCAAGCTTCTGCGTTCATTACACTTGAAATGACCCATCTCGACTATGGAGGGGTCCCTAGACACAAGTTATGAATTAATGTTTCAAAAAACAAACAAAAACTCCAATTGAGTCCAATATAGGGGAAAACCACTCTTTGCAAAACAGTGTGATTCTGGAGCTTAAATTACATTCTTGTGACCAAGGACAGCCTCCTTTATTACTTTATTTATTTACTTATTTTTCCTGGAGGTTTTCCCCAGAGAATTCCCACCCAAAAAGAGTTGCCAATTCAAGTTGCAGCAGGACCAAGGTTGCTTTTTTATACATATGCAGCTCAGGAGGGGAACGGGCGGGGGCGGGCGGCGAGAGGAGAATAACTGCTTGGTCCTGCGTAGACATCTGTTTCTCATCTCCGTTTGCTGTGGCAAAGGAGAAGAAAGTCTTTTGCAAAGGGTGGGAAAGACACAGTTTTTTTGTGTTGTTTTTTTTTTAATCACACGCACACACAACAAAACTAAACCAAATAAAAAAAGACAAGACATCTCAGAAGGTTGCAGAGTGAATACATTATTCGGTTGGAACCGAGCCCCCAGGGCTAGGGCGGGAGCCGAGTGCGCGTGGGGTCTGGGTTGCGGGCTGGAGCTGGGCCCGCGTGTCCCCGGGCACCGGGAGGGGAGGGGAGGAGAGGGAGGAGGGAGGGCGGGAAGGAGGGAAGGAGGCAGGGGGCGGGCTGGGTTGGGGGTGAGGGGAAGGCGCCCCGTGTGCTGCCTGAGGAGCGGTGGCGGCGGCGGCGGGAGCAGAGGGAGGGAGGGAGAGCGGGCGCGCTTGTCATGTTCCCTCTCTCACCCTGGGGGCATCCTGCAGAACCTCTCCTCGGAAATCCACGGGGAAATGGCAAACAGGATTGACGGGTTTCACACGCTCCTCGCTAGACAGAGCCGCTCATTACCATAACCGTCTGCAGCGACGGCGGCGCAGCGCCCCAGTCGCGGCGGCGGGACCTGCCGGGACCCTCGCCCGCCGCGCACCAGCGGCCACCGCCGACCGGGCCACCCGGCCGGGACCGGCGTGAGTGTGCACCGGTGGTCGGGCTGGCACCAAGCCCAGAGCGGACCAGCGGCAGCTGGAGTGCTGCGGCCGCCGCCTCCCCGCTGACCCCACGGTAAGACCCGGTTGGGCGCGGGCGGCGCGGGTGGAGGGCGAGGGCCAGGTTTCGGGCTCCTGCCGGCGAGAACCCGCACCCACGCGGCCTCCGGCGCGCCCTCCGGCACTAGGGCAGCGCCCGGGTCACCTAGTGGACTCGCGGCGGCCAGTGCGGGGTCGGAGCAGCAAAGCAGCTAGAGCTGCTAGGTAGCCGGGGCATAGCTGGGCGCGGAGGCGGCGCGGGCTTTTCCCGGGGCTAGCGTGCGCCGCGGGGCCCTTTACCAGGGCGGGAACCGCCGCCTCCACTAGTGCTGCTCCGACTGCTGCCCGCGCGCAGAGGCTGACTCCAGGGGCTGGTGGGGACGGCAGCTCTGGGTGAGACCTCAAGGTCCTGCGGGGTCGCTTAGTCCCTCATCCTAGGGTCAGTAGGAAGGATGTTCCCAGCGCTGGACGCCGCGGTGCTCGGCAGGTGGGGAGGGAGGGGTTATGGATGTCAGGAGCGCGCGTTTGCAAGAAAAAGGAATAGCTGCAGGAGCTGACACCTTCTGTCCCCCGCCACCTCCGCCCCCGCACCCTCCTCCCCAGCAGCCGAGCGGCGCTGCGGGCGGCGGCGGCTCCTCTGTCCTCAGCTCACCTCCCCGGCGGGCTGAGACTGCTGCCCGCCGGGTCCACGCCTCCGCCTCTCTCCTCGCTTCCTCTCCTCCCGCCTCCTCGGCCTTAGCAACTTTCCCAAGTGCCGGGCTGCGGCCGCAGATGCGGGGGGAGAGGCAGACCCCAGGTCCGAGGAGGCGCGGGCCGGGTGCTCGCCGGCAGGTTCCAACAGCGCGCAGGGCGCTCCTGCAGTCGCCTGCTCCGAGTGGGTTTGGGCCATGCGGGCGTGAGGGCCCCGCAGGCATCTGCTGCGGGCAGAAGCGCGGGGCTCGGGCCAGCCTAGCCAGAGCCCTGCCAGCCGCCGTGAGTCATTTCCTTGGAATCCTACCTTCAGTGTTTATTTCCCTTAGAAGGAAACTTGGTTTTAAAAGAAAGAACGAATAATAATAGCTCTTATTCTTCAGAAGAGGCATTGGGCTCCTGCACCGTGGAAAGACAACTTGCCTTTGTTCCCAGACACTTGAAGTGTTTACTTTCTCCCGCGGCCAGCAACTGGCCGGGCGCTACCGCTACCCACAAGAGAGACTTGGGGGCCTGGGCACCAATCCCCGGGGGTGTGGCTGTGCGGAAACCAGGAGTGGTGGCTGCCACCCGCTGGTAGGGGATTGGCCCGCCAAACCTCAGACACCCCCCTTTTGGCTCTCACCCAGGGAACCCCTCGACGTCCTTAGGAGCAGCACCCGCATTCCCAGCCCCAAGACCCAACATAAAGCTCTTGGCCTCGCGGGACTGCAGCTCAGAAATGGACTTTCCAGGGAAGACAGGTGTACTGCAGGGACCAACAGAAAAGAGACATCTGTCTGTTTAGAAAGGTTGGAGGATTTTGTTCTGCTCATCCAGCCTTTTCCACGACCACCACCATGAGCCAGCCAAGCTGTTGAGAGCTTGTTAGGGACAATGCCCAGGTCAGGGGCTTGATTCCACCCGGACAGAACATTTAAGACTGGCAGTGTCAAGGGTGAGTTGGAAATACTTGCCCTTTACCTTTTAGCTTCCAGCGTTGGAATCAGTCCTCCAACTGCTACAATGCTCTCAATAAAATGTTTTCTGATTTCTAATGACAGATGGGAGGAGGGATAGGCAAAACATGACCAGGAGCCCTCTGTTAGATTCAAGGTGCCACTGAATCATAGTTACCTTGCTCTGTGTGCCAGCCACTCCTATTAGCATTGTAATGAAGGACGGAGCAAGCACAGCTCATCTGGAAAAGCCAAATTGTATTGAAATGCCTGGTAACTTTACGATGAACATTTGCTAGGATCGCTTGACATGTTAACCCTCAGCTTTCTGAGTGTGCTTGAGGGGGTCATTCCACTACATCCACTTGGGTAAGGACAGACACGCAGTAGCCTGAGGATAAAGCATTAGGGCTTTTTTTATTTTTTAAATGCATGCACAGACAAAACACACTTTAACACCCTCCTTTTGAATCCCTTCATTTCTGATGTTACCAAAAAAACAAAACAAAATTTGCCATAGTGCACATCTTTGTGGCTGTATTTAATATTAACAGCACATAAATTTGTGGACTTGAACTTCTGAATTCTGTAGCAGAATTGTAATGTAAATCGCATCATCCTGAGAATAAGAAGCTTGGCTGTCTACACATGCTACAAATAAAGATGTATGTTAAACATCGGTGTTGGTGCTATACAGTCCAGTGTTTCATGAACATTAAATTTTCCTTCTTAATTTGTTAACATCCCAGAGTAAGTTTTAAATAGGCTAGGAAGATGCAATTGCAAAACCTCTTCCCTGCTCCCAAATAATTCCATCTCATTCATGTTTTATTTAGATTTACATAAATCACTTGCAGAACTCAGCCTCTCTCATTTAGAATTTTGTGTGCAACAGTTTCCAATTCAAAAAGGGCACTATCCAAAAACTTACTGAAATTAGAAGTTGTAAACAAAAGAAACAGCCAAAATAAAAAAAACTATTGTGCCACATTTCAAGTTCAAATGCAAAATGATGAAATTTCATATGTTGGAAACAATACTAACAAATAGAAACACTGAAATTCTTAACAATCCAAAACGCTACTTACCATTATAATACAAACAAACTCTGACTAACATAAAACAGCACAGGACCCAGTAACATCCTATTAAACAAAGATAATTGCTACTGGGGGCCTGCAAATGCTTTCCTTTCTTAAGGGGTCTGGGTTTGTCAACTTGCTTTTGTGTATTTGTAATAAAAGTTCTGCCAGGGGAAAGTCTTGGATCTTTTCCCCAGAATCCAGCACAAAAGTGCGTGTAAAATTCAAGCTGGAAAATATCATTGTCATCAATAAGAGAAGGCTACTGATTCTGATAAAAAGCCATGATTTGTGTGCTCCTAGCAATAGCATTTCCTGATATGATTGTCCCTTAGAATAGTTTAAGAAATTGGATCATTTCATGAGAGTTTTCCAGGGAAGAAAGTATCATGAGGTTTGATACCTTGCTTGCTTATGGAGTTTGGAGAAGTGATGGACAGAATGGCTTAATTTGTTAAATCAACAGAGGCTAAATTTCTTGATTGATGACTCAAACAGAAAAATAAATGGCATGTCCACCATTTCTTGATAATTATTTGAACTCTTTTCTCTCCCCCTTTTGTACAAGGTTCTCTACTAAGTCCTTGTGGGTATCTCTCTGGAGGACATCTTGAAAGGAAGGGGAGGTCAGGCTTAGCAGCTCCAATTGGCTAAGTACTAATTCTACCCACTAACCTGGACACCTCCTCTGTCTTCAGTGGGTTTGGGACTGACAGAACTAAGAGAAAAGCCTGATGAAAGACAGTCACTGCTGCCAAGAGCTGCTCTGTTAGCCAGAGGACTTTGTCACTTCAATGAATCTATTCCCCTTACCCTAAAGCTTTTCATTTTTTTACCTGGAAGTGGACCTTCGTTATAACATGAGGGAGTAATGGTCTCCCTTGAGACAATGACAGATTCACCCTTCCCCCCCAAAAGCATTACAAGCTGTATAATTTGGAAAAGAAAGAAAGAACTAGACCCGTAGTGTATATTTGAAAGACAATCAATCTTCAGAAAGCAAGCCTGACATCACTTTTTTGACAGTTCTTTAAACCACAGAATGAGAGAGTGGAGGTTTGGGTCTCCTAACGGAATTGGCAGTTAACAAGGCATTGAGGCTGCGGGGCTGTCACTACTGGTCTATGGCCCCAGAGTCTTTTTGTTTTAATATCAAACTCTCTTCTCATTCTCCTTTCAACTTATTCTTGACCGTAGCATGAACCCTGTGTCAGACCAAGTGAAAACATGGAGTCCCCATGCAAGTGGTCCCATGCGTGAGTTATAGAGGGGCCCAGGGAGCATCACCAGCAAAGATATTCCCATCTTCCTGCAGTCCCAAGGGACGGGCGTGACCTGGAGAGGAGGGCAGTGATGTGTTGCCTCTCGGAAAGTTCCTGCCTTGTGTCTGGGCTTTGCTGTGTAAGGAGTTGCTGGCTGCCTCTGGCCCCGCGGCCCTGACTGCTGTTTAATATTCTGCCTGCTCCGTTGATGTTGTGCTTGGCTCCTGTGGGACTGCAACTCACGGCTGGAAACTGGAGCCAATTTTCTGTCTTCATCTCACAGTGTTTTGACTGGAGGCAGATCCAGTTCAGGCGGATCAGGGCTGGTGGAAACAACTACCAAGTGTCTCTGTCGGCTTCGCTTTGGAAGGAGAAAGTGGAGGGAGCCCCAGAATGTTGTAGACGAACTGGCCTGTGGATGCGAGAGGAGGAGGGGACAGGGGGCAGCGGGCAGTGGAACAGACTGAACCTCACAGCATCAGTTGGGATTACGGTGGAGATTTCTGCCTCCCCCGCCCTTTCCTTTTGATTGATTAGTGGATTTCATCAAAGGAGACTCCCAGGGGATTGACTAGAAAATTGATTTTGCCTTATTAATAGAAAGGAAGCGCAAGGGTTTTGGCCCTGCCTCTTAGTGGAACATTTTCTGAGGGAAGGTCAGGATGAAAATGTGTTCAGGAGGCAAAGCAGCTGTCTGGAAGAGGGCTGAAGGGAATCTGAGAACAATAAGAAATGGGCTTTTAAAGATCCGCCCCTGAAATGCAGATTGCTGAACACAGAGGCTGAGCTAATAGCAGCAAGAGTTTGCTTAGGTTTTCTTGGGAAAATAATCAAATGGTTCAGGGTGAAGGGGAGGACTGGGAAGTAAGTTTCCCAAAGCAAATGCATGAAGATGCTAAGGCCGTCCCCTAGCTTGGTCTTGATTAGGGCTATTTTCCCTTTTTCTTTTTCTTTTTCCAGATCGGAGGCTGTCAGAGATGACTCTGGTTCTGTCCATGAATAGATTCTGCGAGCCCATTGTCTCGGAAGGAGCTGCTGAAATTGCTGGGTACCAAACATTATGGGAGGCTGACAGCTACAGAGGCCTGAGCCCCCCCGGGCCAGCACAGGCTCCTTTGCAGGGAGACCGGGGAGCTGGTCCTCCACTGGCAGGTATTGCCCTTGACCTTCCCCTTCTGCCCTCCATAGCCAGACTGGTAGACAGATGGGATGCCCTTCTGAGCTGAGCTGATGCTCCAGGGCTGCCAGTGTGCTTTTCATAAGCAAACCCAGGGCTCCTGGAGAGGAAAGTGGTGGTATTTAAATTGCATTCAAATCTGCCTTTACCTGTGCTGCTGCTTGCAAATAAGTCATGGGTCTGTATTTTTAGGAGAACCAAACCAAATTTTGAAACTTTGAGTTTGTTTTCCAATCCTGTACAATTGTATAGTCCTCTCAGAGCGGCACAAACTCTGGTGGGCTTGATAGTGAAATCTTTACCCCTTGAGACATAAAAGAATCCACACTTTGGATGAGCAGCTATGTACCTTTTCTCTTTATGGAGCATACAACTGGCTTGGTATTGGAGGGAAAATATTTTTAAGCCAACAAAATAGAAGTGTATTCTTCCTGATTGTTTATTCTTACCGTCTAAATTCCTTTGGGATTTTTGATAGCACTGGCTATTTTTTTTTAAACCTCAAATATAAAACAAGACTTGAGGGAAGTCTGTTTTACTAAGAAGGATTAAAAGCTGTGGTCTTTAAAAATTAGGTCCTGCTTTATTATGATTGATGGGCTATGTTTTTAAGAGTGAAAATGACTTTAATTACCCAAAATCTGGATATTTAAGTTTTGTATTTTAAAAGAACTGTTATAACACCAGTGTGCAGATAGCCATTTGTTTACTAACCTAGAGCCAATAATATTTAAAAAAGAAGTCTGGTTACCAGTGGTTCCCACTGAAGATGTATACATCTGAATAGTGATGTTATGTTATCTGGACTTAATGCAACAGTTTGAAAAATATTAATATTATTTTGGAGTTGTTGTACTCCTCCCCTTTACAAATTTCACTGTTTGTCTATGCATAGAGTTAAGAATCTGAGTGTTTAGTAGGTGCTGAAAGTTATCATTTTCCTCTAAAATTGCCTGGAAGTCCTTGCCTAACTTGGGTCACAGGATTCTGTGTGATAGCAACTATTAAGACAAATGTTTATTTTTAATCACCACATGTACAGACAAAGATGTAGCCAAGCTATCCTCTGAAAGGAAAGGAAATGAAAGTATTTTGTTTGGAGAACCTCTGGCAAACCGCATGTCATTTGTCATATCTGATTTATTACCACAGGATCACATTACAGGGGAATTTCAAATCCTATAACAACATCCAAGATCACATACTTTAAGAGGAAGTATGTGGAAGAAGAGGATTTTCACCCACCACTCAGCAGCTGTAGCCATAAAGTATGTTTTTTTAATAGTCATTACTTTTATTAAGAGTTTAAGATACTTAGTAACAGTTGCTTGATCCATTTCCAGAAATTAAAATGAGCACTGAAAATGAGCCACTTCTCTGGAGGGCCACATTAAGTGTTGTCACTTTTTTGGGTCCTGTGTTATTTTTCACAAGTACTTGAAGAGAGAGCCAAAAAGAGATCTTCTACCCAGAAATACCAAAATGATATAATGCAACGAACATCTTTTTTACTTATGATTTAATATTTCTCAAGTTGCCGTAAGGGTTATGGTTGTTCTGCACTTTCATGTGCCAGCAATTGCACTTGTTCTGCCCTGACATGCTCTCCCCAGCCTAAGCTCTACCTCTCGTAACCCACACCACTTCTGTGTACCCACATGGGGGTGGCCCTTCAGGGCTTTTGCTGCCCTCTCAGTGTGTGCATGCAATATAAACAGGCGCTTTCTCTTACATTCATTCATGGCTGAGGGGGTCACCATTCATTCCTGTTAAGTTTGTTGAAATACAGAATTATTCCCAAGAAAAGAACAAACCTCACTTTTTTGCACATATACTAAGAAAATACCAAGATGGGGAAGAAGCATAGGACTATGGAACTTATCGGTTCTTTTTTCCTTATAATAATCTTCCTTTAAAAAATGATCTGCTGATTTAATTTAAGAGGGAAAGAGGGTACAGCCCCAGACCATTGCTGTCTGAAATGCAGAGGGATTTTCAGTTCAGTTTTCCTTCTGTCTTCTCTTGCACCCCTGCCCCATGCTTCAGATGTTGCTTTTGCCTCACCCATAGAAAGACATCAGCATGTATTGGCAGGTGTTCTTTTCTCTGTGTGTATAGTTCCTGTCTTGGCCTCTGGTTAGTCTGGCCTGATTTAATTTATAGCCCTTTGGGTTATGCTACCAGTTAGGGTTTTTTTTTTTTTTTTTTTTTTTTTAATGGGCTGGGAGTGTGGCCACCAGGACACTGGCAGTTTATTTCCTTTTCAGTTTCTAAGTTGTGGTTGTAGCTGTTTTCCAGTTGCTACTGGATTTGCACCAACCATCACACAGTGACGGTATCACACAGCTCAAGAGTGAGTCCCCTCATTTCCTTTCTGCATATGCCTTCTCCTGCCAGACCCTAAAATGAAGCCTACTTTGGTCCTTCAACTGACAGATCTTGTCCAGGTCTGAGCCTCATTAATTATTCTCATCCTCTTATCAAGCAAGGGTAATTACAAATATGACACCCAGAGGATTAAAAGAAGGACAGCATCAAAAACCAAATCTCATGCTCCCTGATGGCTAGATCAGATTTTGAAGTATACCCATTATAACCTGCATCTTGGCATCTTTTTAAAATCATTTATTAGTGTGCAGTACATGCGTGTGTATATGTGTGCATATGTATTTGTATACACACTATTAAAAAATGCAAGTGAAGCCAGGCACCGTGGCGCAAGCCTGTAATCCCAGCACTTAGGGAGGCTGAGACAGGAGAATCACGAGTTCAAAGCCAGCCTCAGCAATGGCGAGGCGCTAAGCAATTCAGTGAGACCCTGTCTCTACATAAAACACAAAATAGGGCTGGGGATGTGGCTCAGTGCTCGAGTGCCCCTGAGTTCAATCTCCAGTACCAAAAAAAAAAAAAAAAAAATGCAAGTGAAATACAGCTTGATGAATTTCACCCATGAACATACCCACATCACTAATATTCAGGTCAAGAACCGAAATGTAACCAGCTATCAGAATGCTTCATTGTACCTACTTCCAGTCAGTATCCCTTTGCCCACCCAAAGTAACTGCTTTCCTAACTTCTAACAGCTTAGATTAGTTTTGTGTTTCATCATCTCCCTCACTAGGCCATAAAAGATTGAACAACCAGGCCTGCCCATACTGAGGTCTGCACTGGGCTGGATTCCCTGGTGTGACCACACCAGTGAATCAAGAAGTGGTTGGGAAGACAGTTGAGTGAACTGAACATCACCTTCCTATGTTCACATGACCAGTGTAACTCCACATCATGTACAACCACAAAAATGGGAAGTTATACTCCATGCATGTATAATATGTCAAAATAGATTCTACCTTCATGTGTAACTTTAAAAAAAAGTGTCAAACCAAATTACTCATAAGAATATCAATGTTGGTTTTGGAGTATTGTGGAAACTTGAGAATTTTCTAAAGTGTTAACCCAATTGTTACATATACAAGCAGTTAGAAGTTTAATTCCAAAGGGGTCTTACAAAACTCTTTTCATGACCTAGGAAAATAACCTTCAAAAAAAAAAAACCCTATAGATCTAGTTGGTTATTTTACTTCCTAGTTTGTTGCCCCTGTAATAAAATTGTGGTTGGTTTCTAAAAAAAAAAAAAAAAAAAAAAAAAAAAAGAACAAGAAGTGGGTGGGAGGCAGCTTCTGCAGGTAGGGATGGGGAGCATCTGCAGTGCTGGGGTCAGCCTTTCTAAGTGGACCCAAGGGAAGCAAGAACACAACATTGCCAGACCAGATCCTGCCAAGAAAGAAATATGCAGTGGTAATATTTCTGTACAGTCCATTTCCTAAGCTTTCTCTCTTTTTTAAATTTTTAGACAATCTCAATATTTGAGGAACGAGCCCACATCCTTTACATGTCCTTAGAAAAGCTAAAGTTTATTGATGATCCTGAAGTGTACCTCCGAAGATCTGTCCTTATAAACAACTTGATGAAAAGGATCCACGGAGAAATCATCATGCAGAATAACTGGTGCTTTCCCGCCTGCTCCTTCAGTGGCACCTCTGCCCAGGAGTGGTTTATGGCTCAAGACTGTCCTTACCGGAAACGACCACGGATGGCCAAAGAGGAGTGTGAAAAGTTTCATGCCTGCTGCTTTTACCAAGAATGCGGTGGTCACTACCTGAATTTACCCTTTTCTGTCAATACGAGTGTGGGAAGTGCCTCCTCCTCCTCTTCTTCCTCCTCTTCCTCTCTCCCTTTGCCTTTGCCGAGTTGTTCCCATCAGGTGGATTTTGATGTAGGTGGGGCACCCATTTACAAGAGTGATGGCCAGATACCTGCTAATGAAATCTTTGTCACTAATGTCAGGTCACTTGGTGTTCAGGAAAAGGCCAGGTTAAGTGAGGAGAAAGCAAATAACACCAACAGAGAAGGTGACCCCCTCAGCCATGAACCTGTGGGCAATGACCTTGATCTTGAGTGCAAAGGCCAATTTTATGATTATTTCGAGACTGGATATAATGAAAAAAACAATGTGAGTGAGACCTGGAAAAAGTCTTTAAGGAAAAAGGAGCCTTCATCGAGCAACAAACTGTGCTGCAGCAAAGGAAGTAAAATATGAACCATCTTTTTCACTGAAACTTGGAAGCATGCACAGCATGATCAATTAGCTCTCATAAATTTTATTTTGAATGGATTTTATAGTTTTGTACAACTGATAAAATTATGCCATGAACATACCGTGTCGTTTTAATGCCTGGAAAGCAGATTGCATAAAACATCTGTATAGTAGGCATCAGCGAGCTACTTATAAATGTCGTGATTCCACCAAGAAAACAGTTGACTTAACGCTTAGAAGTTTATCTTAGTTTTCTTACAAAAAAAGACCAGTAGGTTAGATTGGGGGACAACCTGCCCTTGTGATAGTTCCATGGCCCCCCAAGGAGCCTGTCACTAGCTAAGGAAGTTCAACGTTTGCCAGTTCATTAGGTAGTTATTTGTTAAGCAAATCAATATAACCAACAAAAGATGTCTGCTTCTTCAATATGATACAGTATTTTTTTCTTCAGAATCAAAGACTGAAGACAGGGAGCTAGATGAAATGGCTTCATGATGCTGTTAAGTATTTGTATTTAACAGTCTCTGTGTGACAGATGAAAATTGGATGGAACGGAATGAAACACCTGTCTAGGGGTGGCAATTGACACTCTGCGGAGAGGGTATTCCCTGCAAGTTCCCCGCTTGCCTGTGATGGGGGATGAGGCTTTTAGGGAGGTGGTATACAGGGCGATTTTTGGTGCCTTACTTTATCTTAATTTTTGCCAGTGTGAAAATTAAGGATAAATCAGAGTTATAGCAGGGATTTGACAAACAGGAATAAAAAAACAGGGTGGATCCATATGGTTTGGAAACTGTTAACTTTGAACTATTGCGTTCAGCTTTTGAGTCGACACCTCTATTCTTCCTTTATTTTTGATGCCCAGTTGCTTTGGGTTTGGCATTTTTGGATAGGGATGGAGGACACAATAGAGAGAGCTGTTAGGAACCAGCACTAGCTGCTTGAGCTTTTCTATGGCAACGGGTCTGTTGCTGGGGTCTGGGTTTTCTGGGTTTTGGGTTGTTTTGTTTTGTTTTGTTTTCTTGTCCAATGAAGTTCATGAACCCGTGGCATGCATTATACTTTAATCTGTTTTGCATCATTTCACTCGTTTAGATTATAAAAGCATGTGGTTTTTTATATATGACTTTTGCTGTTGATTAAGAAGCACAATGTTAATAAATGATGTGGTGATCAATAAGATTTATCTTAAAGAATGTAAAGATTTTAGTTTTTGGAAAGTTATTTTGGAGAAATGGGACTTGGTCTGTAATCATTACTGTGTATTTGGCCAACAGTCTTCTCGATCATATCTTGAATTTGTATATTTGCAAGAGTGTTCAGGGTGACCCTCTGACCATCCTTCCTTCCACTCCAGCCAACTCCTTCTGTGAAATGGTATTCCTATCGCCAAGGTTACCAAATGACTTTTGGCCTCTTTAAGTATTACTTCACAGGAACCAAATGCCAAACAGAGGAAACAAGTAAGTCCTCCCAGTTTCTCCAAGATAAAGCTTTTTTTTATTGCTATTAATATTAAATATAGGTCTCATTCATACAGTGTATGAGTAGGATCATTTGGACAATTGTCCACAAGGACCAATTTTTAAAACAAATGTTCTTGTGTTATAGCTAAATAGTCTAGCAATGTTTTGTCCTTTATTTTCAATATTTGATAAACATTTGATGTTGAAAATTTAGATGATAGATGCTTGTATATGAATGTGTTGTAATAAAGTGAGGTTTTCTTGATATATTTATTAAAATGATCAAAATTCATTAAGCTTTTTATTTTATCTTAATGACTGTTGGCTGTGGTTCTCTTTTCCATTATTCTCTCTCCATTAAAAAACTCATAAGACTTAGAAACTGTAGTGGACAATGACCACACAGGAATTTTCAAAATAAAAGAGTACTTTAAAAGGCCAATATTTTAGAATGGTCCTAGTTTGTAGGTATAGATTACTGTTGATTAAGAAGTACAGTGTTGATAAATGATGTGATTGATAAAGTTATATCTTAAAGAATGTAAAGATTTTTGTTTTGAAAAACTTGTGTAACACAAAGCCATTAAATACTGAACCCTGGGTGATTTCTTTATGAAATGTCAAATTATTAAGTTGACCCATATGTAAATGGTTTTAAGGTACGGATTATTTCTAGTAGTATTCCATTCAATTCTGTGTTAATGTTATTCTTAAAAGCTAATATTTTATTTGATAAAGGGGAAGGCTAATTGAAAGCTAATTAATTTGTCAAAAGTAGCATTCTTATTATAATACCTCATGGAGATTTAAATATGAAAGAAAGGACTTATCCTTTTGCTTTTTTAAAAGCCCCCAACATTGCCAGATAATGTGTTCTTGGTGGCCCAAACTATCAAGTGAGGGAGTTGGTGATTTTTCTGTCTTCTCAATAGAACCAACTAGAATTACTTTGCAGGATGGGTGGTACCTTTGAATCCAGCAGCATAAAAACCTGTAATTGTTAGTCATTGGGTTTTTTGTTTGTAGGACATTTCCAGAATATGTAAAAGAATGTTTTTTTTTCTTCACCAAAAATAATCCCATCCCTAAGTACCCATCCAAATTACAAAAATTTTCCGTGTCATTAGCATGAGAGCCTGCGTGCCTCCTGGGTGGGCCCTTCATGCCAGCATTGCCATTTCTATTTACAAAATACTATGATTTTCCCAAAGTGGCCAAAGTATCCCTTCATAGAAAGTTAAATCCATTATGGGAGAATTGGAAAAGTTGACACCCTTTACCCAATGCTGCCACCTACCCACTTGGAAGTAGCCCCTTCTCTCATTGCTGCGCTTTTCCTCAAGTGTAACCTAATAGGACTCAATCCAGACTTTTGCTTTAAAAAAGTGGCCCTGCTCTTCAAGAGTGCCTATTGCCATTCCCTGGCATCTCGGTGCATGTCCTTGGCCAAATCATTAGCCTTTATCTCTGGACCTTCCTTTCTAAAAGTGGGTCATTGTCAAAAGTGGCCCAGCAAAGGCAATTTAAAAGGTAAAGGTTTTATACACTTCCATTTTTAAAATCCTATTCTTGAAAGAGTCCTAGGGACAGGACAGGATGGAATGAGGGAGGAAGATGGAAAATCAAGAGAAGTCATAATTTGACAACTAATCAATAATTAGAGAAAAGCATCTTTAGCATGATCTTTTAAGGCAACAGAAATGTAGAACATGTTATGTGCTGAAGCAAGCGAATAAAAGTATTTATTTTCAGAGCTCATCCTTAAATTCATCGAAGCATGACTACCACCCTTCCAATCATGAACTTGTAGTATAGCTCTGCTTAATTACTTCCTTTCTGTGTATCAGAAGGGCAGTAAACTTGGACTCCAACTTCCCAGGAAATATCACGTAAGGATTCTTCGGTGATGCAGCCAGGCTTATATCCCTCCAACAAATTGAGAGCAGGAGATTTTTTTTTTAGAAATAGTCATTCAAGGGCTGGGGCTGGGGCTCAGTGGTAGAACGCTTGCCTCCATCCATGAGGCACTGGGTTCGATCCTCAGCACCACATAAAAATAAATAAATAAAGATATTGCATCTATCTACAACCAAAAAAATATTAAAAAAAAAAAAAGAGTCATTCAAAACTATGCTTATGAGCCGGTCACACGCCTGTAATCCCAGCACTTTGGGAAGCTGAGACAGGAGAATCGCAAGTTCAAAGCCAGCCTCAGCAATGGTGAGGCGCTAAGCAACTTAGTGAGACCCTGTCTCTAAATAAAACATAAAATAGGGCTAGGGATGTGGCTCAGTGGTCGAGTACCCCTGAGTTCAATCCCCAGTACCAAAAAAAAAGGAAAAGAAACCCCATGCTTATGACAGCCCCTTAAATTTGAAGTTCTTTCATTTGTAGTTAAGGTTATCCCATCTCTGCCAATTTTACTAGGCCTGTTTGAAGACAAGGATTCAGCATTAACAATGATGGGTGAAACTAGATGCACAACTATCCTCTGAAGGGAAGGATGAAATCAGCATTTAAGGAAAAAGGAAGAGATGATGTATGGTTTCTAGTTACTCATTTTAAGATTGCTGTGTTTTGATTCTGCAGTTCAAAATAAAGGCATTAAGGATCTTTTAAGTTGCTACAAGATGCCTCTGTTGCTTTCTTAGAGTTAAGGTGCACCAGCAAGGTATATTCTCACATGGCTAAAACTTCTCCATTTTATGTGATATAGCTACATGACCTAGGGTGAAACAGTTACTAGTTTAGAGATTGTTTCCAGCCCTGGGTACATGCCATATTTTAGCTGGGAGAACTCACTTAAAAAAAGCACTTGCAAAGATGTAAGTTATGAACGCTTGAATCTCGCATCCTGCCATAAAGTGCATCAGCAAGTGAATTTAATAAAACATGCTATTTAAAATAGTCTGTAATTTCCTGTTTCTGCATTTCCCTTCACTATCTGTGACAGGCTGAAGAACGATGACTAAATGAATGGAATTTATACAAGTTAGTCTGGTGGTGTTTGCAAACCATTGCCATAAGCTGCTTCTTTGGTAAACAGTTCTCTGGTGGGCTGTCTATGATTGTTTTTTTTTCCTCCTTGGTGTTGATCCAATTTGTTAACTTTGAAAATGCAAACTACTTATTCATAGCCTGGGAACATCTGCTTTTGACCACAAAGAAGCTGATAGAAAGAATGGAGATGGATTAATCATTGCTCATGAAATTCCCCCATATTTCTAAATCCCAGTTTATAAGTATTTCTTTGATTTAAAGTGATAAAATCAGCACAGTGGCTTGTGCTTATAATCCCAGCAACTCAGGAGGCCGAGGCTGGAGGGTTGCAGGTTCAAGGCTAGCCTAGACAATCTTGCAAGATCTGGTCTCCAAGTAAAAAAGAGGTATAAATTAAAAGGTCGGGAAAGAGGCTTGGTGGTAGAGCACCACTGGTCCAACCCTCAGCACTGCAAAAAAATTACTGATAAAAATAAAGTGATACCGTCTTATAAAATGCCTTATCTGGGGGAGAGAACCCACATAGAAAAGAATTTGCTGAGATATAAGTTGTGATATTCCCACAAAGATCCTCAAAACAAAGGACAAATATCAGAACTTTAGGGGGGAAAGGGCCCAATCTATACTTTGGCCTTGTGCTGCCCAGACTAGCTGGGCCTTTAGTAGCTGAGCCTTTAGTGGGTACTGTCTGCATTCAGGTCATTCTATGGGAGCCACTGAGTCCTGGCATCAGTCATGTGATCTGTCAGCTCTCCCATGAATGGGCTCTGAGACTTCCTGACATGTCTGCTGCTGCCTCTTGAGTTGCTGCGATGAACTAAGCTCAGATATGGCATGACCCTTGTATCCATGCTATTGAGAGGTGAATGTGTTGCTCTGAAGTTCACCGTGTGCAGCAGACATCTATACCATCTTCAAAACTTGCAACACCCCCACAGCTGCACTGATAAGGAAAAGATAGAGGGTGATAGGCTATGCAAGGGATTTTGGCAAGTTAGGGAGTTGATCTCTGATCCAGTAGTGGAGGAAGTCTGAGAAATAGGGTTTTCCACACACACTGCAGAATGATCAACTTTAAGGAAAAGTCTAAAGACTAAAAAGGAAGGAAGACAATTTTCCCCCTCTGTCAAATCTCTTTATGAAGACAAGAAAAAACATCTCAGAGATGAAAGAATTTCCTTTATGCTCTTTCAGGAAGAGAGAAATGACTTGTCTGCCCTTTCAGGAGCTGGGAGAGTTTCTTGTTCTCTAGGTCCATAGATGCCATCAAACTGTCTGTGAGTAGGTATAGGCATTAGCACCTGTCTCCTCTTCAGTTCAGGCCCAGAAGTTGTGTGTTTCTCATGAGACTGGGATGTAGCTGAGGGTTAAGAGTGTGGGGTTTTCAGTGGGATTGTCTGGATGTAAATCCCAGCTGTGCCACCACAGCTGTGCAACCTTGGCCGACGAGCCATGTACCTCCTAGTGCCTTGGTCCTCTTGACTGTAAAATGGGGCGACACATGGTATCTATGTCATAAGGTAGTCAGGATTAAAGTCTTCAATATTGGGGAAGTGACTCATCCTGGTGTGGGTGTGCATTAGGGTGTACAATGAGAGCAAGCCTCTATGACTTGTCCACTACTGTTCCTGGATGCCCAACTATTGGTATCAATAGTTGACTGAGAAAAGGGACTGAGGGGCCAGGACAATGCCAGATTCTCTTTTTGATGGAGAATGCTCAGCCTCTGCAGTTCTGTACAGTGAGCTTGAAATTGAACTGGGGGATGTTGTCAAACTTGGGATCCCAGGACTTTTAGACAATTATAAAAGTAGTCTTAGGACATTGGTGTCCCTGAGATACATTCAGTGTTTCCAAAAGCATATTGAAACTCATAAAATTTCCTGAAAGCAGTTGCACTGGTAAACCTGTGTCAGATTTCTTCATACCTGTGCTCAAATTAAATCAGCTCTAGGTTGATCCATTTATCACAAACTGAGAAGAAACTGAGTGAGGAAATCAAGGCATGATCCTTAATAGATGCAATTTGTTTTGAAGAAAGTATCTTTTAGAACATTGTGTTGAGGGACTAAGAGGTATCCCTTTTAAGGGAAAAGATTAAAACCACTAACCTCTGACTCACCCCTAGAATTTGCCAAAGTTCAAGTTGAACTCTCTTACCATATTAAACAGTTCTCTTAGGTCTAGTTTTTACTGAGAAAAAGAATGGTGTTAAGTTTAGAAGTTTTTTGGTAATTTAAACACAACTCTATTCCCTGTGTTCCTATACCTGGCAACAGACGCCAAAGCAGAGTTTTCTAGATAATCATAACTGAGGACTTGGCCTATCATAAAATAACTAGGATAGAGGGCTGAAAGTACAAGTCAGTGGTAGAACACTTGTCTAGCATGCACAAGGCCCTGAGTTCAATCCCCAGCACCACAAACAAACAAAACTAAGATACAGTTTCCATTTATAAGATCTAAATTTAAGAAGCAGACCCACTAGGGTTGTAGTTAAGGATTAACCACAAC
>PVHX01006415.1:68126-101167 GCA_004024805.1 Geosciurus inauris
TGAGGCAAATAGAAAAAAAAATTATTACAATCATAATTTTTCTAACTTTGCACAAAATTATAAGCAGATTACATTCTTCATATTAAACATCTTTATATGCACTTTCAATGAACAGTATATATATATATATATTTATATATATTTTTTATCAACCATCTTTACTATACCCATTCCCCTTTCCTGCCCCCCACCTCCCCCTAACCACAACTCTTAACTAGGGGATGATTATCCCTACTTCAAATTGTCATCCCCTTTTATGTCACCTCTCAATGTAGCCCAATGGATGGTTTCAAAAAAGGATTCCATTTACAAAGTTGCATTTCCATCTCTAACCATTTTTCAAGAGTATATATTTTTCCACAAGGTGAGATATACCTATAGTGATACTTGCTGATTGGTAGGACCTGAAACGAGTTTCTGAACCCTGTGATTTGATAATGAGAAATGGGCACCAGAGTGCAACGAAACCAATGTAATTTGGGCCATGTTGGCTCTAGGACTTCTTAGCAAAAGGCTCTCCTCCTACCTCACCAGGATTTGGAATGGCGTGATTGGTATCAATAGTTGACTGAGAAAAGGGACTGAGGGGCCAGGACAAAATTATAGCTAAAGCAGTAATAAAAGCAATAGGTTAGGAGTTAGCACACAGGTTCTTGCCTGGCTCTGGCACCCACTAGCTGTCCAACCATGAACAAGTCCCTAAACTTCTCTGGATCTCAAGTGAAAAGGCTGGACTCAAAGGAAACTCAGATTTTTCTCTCCTGACCCTAACATCTGTGACTCTAACAACCTGGGATCTTTCTGAAGATTTGCATTTGAATTTTCTACACATTTTTCTTTCCTTTGCTTCCCCAGGATTCCACCCCTCCCCCTAGTGAAACTGCTTCTGGATTTTTTATTTTTATTTTTTTTTATTGTGATGCTGGAGATTGAACCCAGGGCCCTGGTGCATGCTAGGTAAGTCTCTACCACCAAGCCACATCCCAAACCCTCTGAATGATTTTTAAAGACTAAATAAGAGATTTTCTGTTCAGAATTATTGCTTTCTGCATTTGGCTGCTAACCTATTGTCTGCAATACATTCCTCCAGATAGTCCACGATCCCCACCCTCAATACAGCCACTCTACCCCTCCCCCTGGAGTGCTCCCCCGTTCCCCGCCCCCAGCCCATTAGCTGCACACACCCGGAGCCAGCCAGGCACAACGCTGCTCCTCTTGGCATGAGATTGTCCTCGCCTTCAAGCTAGCATGGTGCAAGCAGGGGATCCGTGAACCCTCTTCTCTCTCATGTTTATGCGTAATAAAATAGCTGACTTTCCTCCGTTTTATAAAGACAGTCCTTGCAGCTGTGACTATAACTGTTTTTTTTTTTTCTATACCAGCCAAGATTATGGTCCCATAACCCAATTAGTGTCATTTGGTGGTGGTCCAAGTGCTTCCCATGCACGAGTTTTAATTTGGGGATCCCCGGAGGCTGTACTCCACATCTGTAGCCGGCCTGTTCTTCCTCTCCCCTTATTTGCTCGAGGTTTATGGGAGGATTAGCTGTGTGGTCTGGGAGGCGGCTGCTTCTCTTTCATCCACACGGCTCTCGAGCCGCCAAGGAGCCTTTTACTTTTCATCAAGCCCTGGCACCTGGAGGGCGGGCAGCCCAGGCGACTGGAATGAATCAGTGGATGCCCTGCAGGCCCCAAGGGGCGCGGCCTTGCAAGCATGGGGGAGGGAAGGATGTGGGAAGGCTGCTTATTGGGCAGCTCACCTCTCCACCACGCGGGGCCAGGCTGAAATCAGGGGCGCAGGGCGTAGTGTCCCCCCCCCCCATCCCCTCCCCTGTATCCCTCTCCGCCCCCGCTCTCTGGCTGGCGAAGGCTGGCCAGGGCTCCGGGCGCTCATTGTGCAGGCAGCTGGCACCAGCTGGGAAGGGGAATTAGCATAACAAAGAGCCGAAGCGAGCGCAGCGCGGCCCTGCGGGGGCTCTGCAGAGCGCCCTGGGCTCTGAGGAGCAGCGCTGTCACCAGCAGCAGTATGTCCCCGGCTGTCGGGCAGGAGACCTTCTTTGCCCCCGCTGGCGCACACTGCCTGGGTCTGGGCGGCTGGACACGCCAGAAGACACTGGGTGTGGGTGTGAGCGTCTGTGACAGCGTCAGTGTGTGTGTGTGTGTGTGTGTGTGTGTGTGTGTATGAGTTTGTCAATCCCTATGAATGTGCGTCTGAGCGTGCGTGTAACCGTGTCCCTACGTGTGAGTGCAGGTGGGAAGGGCTCACCTGCAGATGGAAAGGGACCCAGCAGCTCCCTTCCCTCCCGCCCAGGAAGGCCTCTTTGTTTATTCCTCTCTGAAAGAGCGGTCGTTTTACTCACCTCACCAGTTCTTAATCCTGGCGATACCTCGGAACCCCCCAGGGAGCTTTTACAAAACCCCTAGGCCCAGGCCTTGCCCCAGAGAATCAGCTTCCTCTGAGACCCACCAACATGGGCAGTGCTTCCCAGAGGCCGCTGGGCTGGGAACCGCAGAGCCTGGCGCTGACCTTGGCCTAGAGCGAATGCGGCGCTGGGAAGGTCCAGCTGGGCCTTGGACTTAGGGCCTTGAAGTTTGTGCTTTGCCTTCACTGACCGAGGTCAAGTGCACCTTCTTTCGGCTGGGCAACTTCATTACTACATATAAACCTTACAGAAGTCTGGTGGGAAGAAAGCTGGCTCTGGAAACAAGGCTCAGTTGTGTTAGGAAAGGTCACAAAGCGGGTAATTCTCCCCATAGAACTAGAACCCAGAGCTGCTCCAGAGGCCACCTTCTTCTCATTGTAATATTTTAAAATTAAAAAAAATTAGAAAGAACCCCCAAACACAGCTTTTAGATTGATGCCAGACCTTGAGTTGGCTAAGTCCCTGGAAGGACCCTGGGATGACTGCGGGGAAGTGAGGGTCAGGGTGCCCCAGACACCAGGGCCCGAGAAGACAGACATGACCCAGACAAGGTCCCTAGAAAAAGCCCAGGACATCTCCAGCCACCTTCGACCTAGGTCACCCCTCGCGGCCACAGATGTCGCATAAAGTCCCCCGCCCAACCTCTGCAGACTCCAGCTCCCAACCCACTCTGTACAGGAAGAAAAGATGACAGCACCAGCGGTTCTCGGTCATCCGGGAGCTGCCTGCAGCTGCACGGCCCTGGGAGGGATAAGGAGAAGGTGAGAGAAAGCCCCAACAGGGGACCCCTTACCTGGGGACCAGGGAACTGCCCCCCGCGCCTCGGGCCTGGCTTCTGGGCCTCGCCTAGTAGCCCGGCCTGCGCTTCCTTCTTATGGGAGCCGGGAGCCGTGCGTCTCTGAGCCCCTGACCCTCTTTGCTACAGGGGTCTCTTCCTTGGCTGAGCTGCCCTGTGGAGAGGGAGGAGAGCACTGAGGTAAGCTGCCGCATTACTCAGAGGACTGGGTTTTCCATAGTGCAAGCGCTATAGGGAGCCTCAGCATGACCAAGTTCCAGAGTGACAGGGCTTCTAAGGCCACCAGGCCTATCTCCCATTTTTATAGACTTGGAGATAGAGGCCCACGTTGGTGAAGTGACTTTGGAGGTTTAAAAACCTCCTGACTGCCTTGCCCCAACCTTGCCCCAAAGCACCAGATGCTTACTTACATGAGGAACCCCAGTGCTGGGGAAAGTAGCAGCCATAGGAATGCAGGCAGCATCTATTCCCTGAGGTGCTTGGGAAAGAGAGAGAGGGTTGGAACCCTGGATGCCCAGCCTCAGTACCACCCATCTGAGTTAAGGAGGTCAGCAGGTGAATGGTGGCCTGATGGGGCTGCTGGTGGCTGCTTTTGTTATTAAGAGTTCAGAATTCTCCCAGGTTCTAACAACTGTGTTCATTCTCAATAAATGGTTTCTTAATAATCGTTTTAATTAGCAAAAAGGCTGTCTTATTAAAGCTAATTAAAGGCAATTTGGGAACCTTATTTTCATACAATCATAAAATTAGAGAAACAAGAGGCTGGAGAAATGGGGAATGTCTCAGTTTTAATGCAGAGGGGGCAGGAAGGAGCTGGGAAGAGACCCTAATACCAAATCTGACCTGTAGGCTAGGAGTGCTCAGTGGGTAGGCTGGAGACCTCCAACTTAGGTATAGCCTCAGACAGTGCTGGGGACCAGGTGTGTGTGTTGGGGGGGTCCTCTGTGCACATCCTCCAACTGGAGCCTCAGAGTCACCTGAAATATTTCTCCTCCTCCTCCCTCTGCTCCTGGCTTGTCAGTTCTCACCCTCTAATTTTTATGTTGTAAAAGAAAGCACTACTGTTGTTCTGCTACCATTGCACCTGGCACCTTTTTTCAGGGTGGCGCAGTGGACTTCTTATTAATGGTATATGACAGTAGGGCTCCCTAAGTCTCTCCCCTTCTTCAGGGAGTCCTGAATGGGAACTGGAAGGAGGGAGATTCTCTGTGTGTGGTCCTTGAGGGCAATGCCGGCCCCAGCATCAAAGGTGGAATTGTGGATGTTACTGTTAAAGTCACAGGAGACAACTTAATCCTCAGTGTAGCCCAGGATGTCCTTCAGGGTGTCCTTTGATACTTGCTTACCACCTTCTTAATGTGATCATACTTGGTGGATTTCTCCAGGTGGCAGATCAGATCCATGACGGACACATTGGGGGGTAAGCATACAAACACCATGCTAGTAAGCTTCCCATTCAGTTCAGGGATGACCTTGCCCACAGACCTTGCAGTGCCCATGGACACAGGGATTACATTCTGGACAGACCCATGACCATCATGCCACAGTTTCTCAGAAGGAATAGCCAAGTCTTCTGGGTGGCAGTGATGACAGAGTCTATGGTCATGAATCCTGCCACAATGCCAAACATGTCATGGATGACCTTGGCCAGAGGTGCTAAGCAACTGGTGACACAGGAAGCATTTCTGGTGATACTGAAGGAGTTGTACTTCTTATGTTTTGCACTTGTTACAAACATGGTATCAGCAGAAGTATCGGATGCTTTTTGGCTTCACCCTTCGAATGAGCTGATAGTGAAGACACCAGTGGATTTCACAACATGCTCCATGATAGTGAAGACACGAGTGGATTTCACAACATGCTCAGCACCAGCAACACCCCATTTGATGTAGGCAGGATTTCACTGCTAGAAGATGGAAACTGGCTTTCCACTGTTGACAAGCTTCCCATTCTCAGCTTTGTGCCATTGAACTTGCCACGGGTGGAGTCAAACTAGAACATGAGGACCATGTAGTTGAGGTCACTGAAGGCATCACTCCTGTGACAATATCCACTTTGCTAGAGTTGAAAGCAGTCCTGGTGACCAGGTGCCCAATATGAGGCAAATTTGGTAACTCTGACTTTAACTATCCTGCCTCAGGGATATGACTGGTGCTCCCTGCATTGCAGCTGTCCATCCACTGGGGAAAAACAGAGACCCACACCTGGCAGCTTTAACCTGCCAAGCTTCACTCCTGCCCAGAGGCATAGCTTCAATGCTTCCCCAGGGCATTATGTCCCCGGCCATTATGTGACTGATTGTCCTAAATCACCAGCCACAATTGTGCATTTTACCACCTAGGCCTAACTTTCACTATCCTCCAGACCTCAGCCCAGGCTACATGTCAAACCCCACCTGCTTTCTGGGGAGGAAACTTCTGCTTTACATTGTCTTTCCTCTTCTTGTTCTCTCCTGCTGGCCTACACGCTCTCTACCACCATCACCACCAGCATTCAACCCTGCACTTAACCTAGGATAAGCTCTCTCTGCCCCTGCATCTGCAGAGTCACTTCCTCTCAAGGCCCATTCAAGGTTAGAGCTTTGTTGGAGCCTTTCAGGGCTATTCTAGGGCTTGTTGCATGATATAATACTAGAATCATAGTTTTCTGATTTGGGGGGTTTTTTGTTTTTGCTTTTTGTTGTTGTTGTTGTTGTTGTTGTTGGGGGTTAGGGAGCTGTCGCTTAAGAAAGACATTATAAAGTAGGAATTCAGTTGGTTTTGGAATCACAGAACTTTGTTATGATCCTGGGTTCGCATAACTTTGTGACCTCAAGCAAATCCCTTGATTTCTCTAACCTCTGGTTTTCTCACTAGTAAAATGAGGCTAATAATGATACCTATATAACTAAGTTATTGGGATGTGTGGATAAAAAATGCACATAAGTCACTCATAAGTCACCTTACACAATGCCAGGCACATAATACTAATAGCTCTGTGATCATTGTCCTAGAGAATCCCAATTTAAAGGGATTCCCTGGTTATCTGAACCCCTGCTCAGCCTCATCCCTAGAGGTGCTAATGTCTCACAGCCTGCCCACTATCCCTTCTCACCAGGGTCCTTTGCAAATCCCTAGGATGGGCTTCTTCCCTGGAGTTCACAGGCTAATAATATGTAGGCACAAACTATAATCACAACTCTACACAAGGGAGACACAGAACAGAGGTCAGATCTTTGTCTTCGTTTTCCAACCTGCATCCTCAGTAGATCTCCTTCCTGTGGCAGAATTCCACAGTTTAATAGAGTTCTCCAGCAAATCCTGCCATAATCCCAAGAATGCATGCCTGAATTCCTTGAAGATGCAGGTTGATGTAAACTTAAGTAGATTTTGCAAGCCAGGCCTCGTGCCTCTCTTTATATGTTGCTTAGACCACGGGACAAGGAGTGGCCATGAGTCAGTGTGTGTGGGGGGGTCCTGTTCTGCCCCCCACCCCAACTAGCATCCTTTGCATAAAATCTTAACCATGGCAAAACTAACAATGGAGGAAGGACAATGAGCAGTTCCACAATATATGCACTAGTGTTTAGCTGCCTGTTCTCAAAGTAATTGTTTAAGTAGGGGTCTCTGCCTTGATAATACCTATTATCACCAGACCTTATGCTTAGTAGGGCCTCCTCATCAGAAGGAAATACAAACCTATGACATTTGGATTCTAATAACCAGCATGCTTTCACCTACCAGGGCTGTAATGGGAGCAGCCGCACTGTACAAATTAACCAGCAGTGTCCCACATACCAAGCACAGTGGTTATTTTCTCCATTGCAGCCAAGAAAGGGACTTGTTTCCCATCCCTGAGCATCCGCAGCTATGTCAGCCCCACCACAGCTTCCGCTGGGGCTGAAGCTACCCTGACATGTATGATTAAAGCCCCACGTTATATGGCAGTGGCTGCATTTTCAAGGAGACGAAGAAACCGCAAAGGACCCCTGGGGCAGGACACAGCGCTGCTCCTCAGAACATTTCTTTTAAAAAAGTTGTCATGAAATCCAATTAACCAGCTGGAAGGCCAGCGTGGGCAGGCCTCCTCGGGGTTAATAAATAATAGAACATGCCCTGCATTGGAAAGGGTATCTCTCTTCTCTAAGCTCACAGGCTGTGACAAGCCCTCCCGGCAGGAGGAAACTCGTACCACCACTACCACTACCACCCTGCCCCCAGGTCCCTGAAACTTCTGTAGGTCCAGCAGTAAAGCTCCCTTAGGTAGGTGGCCTAGAGTCCTGGGGGCACATTCTCCCATCCATCCACCATGAGTCACCAGTTTACCAACCCATTCTGGGGAGGGGAAAGGCTTGTCTTAAGGGAACAGAATATTAGAATGGGGTCAGGAACTCTAGTGCTAGCTTCAGGTCTGTCTCATTCCACAGTGAGGACTGACTGTGAGGTGGGCATAGTGGGCTCCTCTCACTCCAGAGCTGACCCCTGGGCAGGCCCTCTGCTTTGGCTAGGCCCATACTGTTCCATAGAAATAAAATTTGAACCATGGATATGATTTAAAATTTTCCAATAACCTCATTAAAAAAAAATCAAAGAAGCAAGTGACATTAATTTTAATAATATATTTTATTTAGCCAAATATATAGAAAATATTGTCACTTCATGGAATCATATAAAATTAACAAGATATTTTAGTCTTTTCTGTGTTGCAATGTCTGAGATCCAGTGTGTATTTTATACTTACAACACATATCAATTGGGATGAGACACATTTCAAATGCTCAGGAGCCACATGTGGCTAGTGGCTACCATTTTGGATAAGGTCAGTATATTTCCCCATGGTCCCTTGTTCATGGAACCATGCAGCTCCTGTCTTGATCACAACCACCTTCTCTGGTCTCCCTGCCCTGTGGGCACCTTGTTCCTGCTTCTTAGGGCCCCCTCAGACCAGTCCTCTAGTTCAAGGCAGGGAGAACACTGAAAGGCATTAGAACCTGCTACCACTCACAGCAATTACCCAGTGGAAACTCCCAGGTACCAAAGGGCAACATCCAGGGTGGACCCACTGTGGTCCATATCCTCCTGCCTCATACACACTGGCCTGAGCTGGGGGTTGTGTGGGGCCATCCTAGAGTGAGTAGAGCCAGGAAAAGCAGACAGGGGCGGAGGGCTGCAGACAGCGCTGTTCCCAGGGTGGTAAAGGCTTTTGTTAGGAAGAGAGCCAGGATCCTTTAATCCTTTGTTACCAATGTGGGTGGCAAGTAAAGTCTTGTCAGGGAGAATACTGGCAGGAAGGTGAGCCACATGCCTGAATAATCGCCAGCTCTACCACTTTTCTTTGATGTAGCGCCTTGGTACCATGCAGGCCAAGTCAGGCCTGTGACAGACCCAGCACTACTTCCCAGATGGTTATAACTGGATGTGTATGTCTGTGGCCTTTAATCGGGTTGCAGATTGTTCTGTCTACATGCTTCACAGCTGAGAGCATCCCAAGGGGGACAGGAGTCTTGGGTTCATAGATTCTGAACCCCAAATTTAGATATGTGGTCTGAGAAATAGGAGTGTCCTGGGGATGACACTGTCTCACTACGCCTATCCTTCTTCCCTGACTGCTCTCAGAGAATAGCAGTGGATAAATGAGCACAGGATGCCATAGACAGGGAGCAGAGTCTGACTTAACCTAGCAGCCATGGTCAGTGGGTTAAGTAAAGGGTGCTGCAGGGAGCAGAGAGTTCTGGGGGAAGTGATGTTCATGGGCCTGGAACTGCAGAACATGAAGCAGCCTCAGAGAGGCCCCTGAAGCCGGGCGCAGTGGCGCACGCCTGTAATCCCAGCCCTTTGGGAGGCTGAGACAGGAGAATCGCGAGTTCAAAGCCAGCCTCAGCAACAGCAAGGCGCTAAGCAACTCAGTGAGACTCTGTCTCTACGTAAAACACAAAATAGGGCTGGGGATGTGGCTCAGTGGTCAAGTACCCCTGAGTTCAATCCCTGGTACCAAAAAAAAAAGAGGCCCCTGAGTGGGGAGAAGGCCATCCATTTGTAAGAGGCAACATCACTGAAGTCTAGTTCTCAGGCCCTGGAGTGGTACCAGGGACTTTGACAATTCTGGCTTGATGTCACCACCATCCCCTAGGCTTTAGATTAGGCTCCTGCCTAATTAATCCCTTACATTTACAAACAAACAGACAAAAAACTTTCAAGCTTACAAAAAAAGAAGTTCACCTCTACTGTGGTATAATTTTCCTAACAGTGATATAGGATTGGCAGGGTAGATATTACTAACCTTTTAATATAGATGAGAAAACAGGTCAAGGAAGGAATAGACTGTTTCTAAGGGCAGAACCAAATAGAGTTGGCAGACTTTTCCAGCAGAGTTCTCCAGACTCATTGCCCCCAGGAGAACTTAGAGCAGGGCTCTTATAATTTGGGGGCCATTGGATCTCTCTGGGACTCTGATGGAAAAACAACAGCAGCAACAATTCTGAATCCTCTTGCTGAATAAGTGAACTTGAAGCTGAGCACTGTGGCACACAACTATCATCCCAGCTACTTGGAAGGATGAGGTAGGAGGATCACAAGTTTGAGGTCAGCCTGGGTAACAGGGAGGATGGCAAGTTCCAGACCAGCCTGTTTCAAAATAAACAACCAAAAGGGCTGGGGATGTACTCAGTGGTATAGTGCTTGTCTAGCACATATAAGGCCCTGGCTTCAATCCCCAGAAGCAAAGAAAAGAAACAAAGAAAGAAAAAAAGGAGGGAAGGAAAGAAGGAAGAAAAAGACTTAACAGAGTACTCCTTGAAATTTTACAGAAAATATCATGTATTGCTCTCCCTGTCTTTTTTGGAGTGGAAGTAGTAGGAGAGTTGGAGACGGGGAAAGAGGATCATTTTTTTTTTTTTTGGTACCAGGGATGGAACTCGACCACTGAGCCACATCCTCAGCCCTGTTTTGTGTTTTATGTAGAGACAGGGTCTCAATGAGTTGCTCAGCACCTTGCTGTTGCTGAGGCTAGCTTTGAACTTACGATTCTCCTGTCTCAGCCTCCCAAAGTGCTAGGATTACAGTCGTGCACCACCGTGCCCAGCAGGATCATATTTTTAATGGAGTCTATAATACTCAAAAGGCTAAGAATTAGTGATCCAGTCCACCTCCTTCCTTTGACAGATGAGGAAACCAAAGTCCCCAAAGTCAGTGATTTGCCCAGGATTACTTTAGCCTTACAGCAGAAATGGGGACTGGAAATCTGAATTGGTCTGCTCTTTTCACTAGACACCAATCTAATGAGGTCCGCAGATGTCTGAGCTGCTGATGGTTCCAGGGAGCCCCAGCTTGGGAAGCACCAAGCCCCTAAACAGAGAAGTGAGACTGACTAATGGGTCTTTCACTCTCGCTCCACCTGTAGCTGCTCAATCAAGAAGCTGCCCTCTCTGAACATCAGTACCTTCCTGAAAGAGACAACTATCTGCTGAGCTCTCCACTTCTGAGGAACAGTGTGAGGATGCAGGGAGAGGAAATGTGAAAAGCTGGGGCAGGGGAGGGTAAGAGGAGGGAAGTACAGGCAGGAGCCAACAGGTAGAAACAGGTAGACTGAGGCTGGGGCTGGACACTGGATAAATAGAATGGTTTGTTTTATGCTCTCATTTCATTCTGTGGGGCTGAATTTCCCCCATCCTTCACACTGCATAAAGGTCTCCTGAAAATCTGCCCCTGATGCATATGAATTGATCAGGGCCCTTCTTTGAAAACAAAGTGAATATAAAGAGCTGGAATCCTGCTCACTGGCTTAAGCATGACAAGATTTACTGAGGACATTGAGAGAACCGAAGAAGTGACTCCAGATGGAGCTTCTAGGATGACTCCCAGAACCACAGTGCGGGTGTGGCTGCCAGTAGAGCTCTTGCCTCCATCACGAGTGGGAACCTGCCAGCCCCGACCCACACAGTGCCTGCTGTGACCTCATGCCAGCAAAAAGGGATGACCCCTTCCTACCATGTCCCTGTCCCCAGGTAACTCTTTTCTAAGTCAATGATTGACTTGGATTGGTGGGGCTAGAATCACTTACCTGTCCCAGCAGCAACAAAAAAATGGAAGATGGGGGCAGTTTTGTTTTTACTTTTCATTGGGAAAGTGGGATGTATATTCTCAGGAGCTATCAAAATACCAAAAGGGTGTTGAAAATATGTGGGCGACCACGAATGCCATCTATCTGTGACATTTGCTCCTTGGGATGCTGAGGATATAGTCCTAAGAGGCTTGCTATTTTTTGAGGCCTTTCATTTTTATTTGAATAATTTTAAAATAGAACATGTAACCTCTGTATTTTATTTGTATTTATCCCTACCTATCTAGACATAGCTATGTATTTCTATGTGTACACTCATATATACTTCTTTTTTTAAATTTTTTTAAAATTCTAGATGGACACAATAGCTTTACTTTATTTATTTATTTTTATGTGGTGCTGAGGATTGAACCCAGTGCCTCATGCATGCCAGGCAAGCACTCTGCCACTGAGCTACCATCCCAGCCCACATATATACTTCTTACAAGTACACATGCATAACATATGCACATACATCTTATTTAACATAATAAAGTCTTCATTATGTTGTATCTACAGACCTAAACCAGGCCTGTTCCAGATAAATTGAAAATATGAAAGTCTTCAGTAGAATTGAGGCACTGAGGACATTTGAAGCTAATCTTTTGGCTTCTCACAACCCCCAGCTGTACACACACAGGCCTTCAAAATCTCAGGAAGGGAAGAGCGGGGGCTAAATGTCCTGGTTTAAGTGGAGCAGGCCTGGTTTATGCCTGTGGCCCAGCAGAATGATTAATAAGACCTCTTTCCTGCTCCGAAGTGTCCCTGTTCAGATGATAAATCATGTGGTCATCTTATTCTTGGGGGACACCTGACAGTCCCTGGCCTCTAGAATGGGCTGACAAAGATGTCATTACAGCCTGATGCAGCAACCCCAGCGGCTGGGCAAGAACCCTCAGGGAAAACTTGGCAGTCAGGTGATTTGTCTTTGTTCTCCTACTGTGAAAGATCAGACACTCAGGCCCTGCCTCACCACTCCCAACCAATGGAACAGAGAGCTCCTAAATTCTGCCCACTCAGAACTAAGAATGTGTGAGGCACACAGGCTGTTGTTCTAACCAAGCCATGGCTGTCCTGCTGCTTTTAGGAACCAGCCCTAACCCAATGCACTGTGCATGTAAATCCTTCAGAGTGTGACATTCTTACCTGGCCTGAAATCCAATAGAGCCTGTTTTCATGCCAGTTTTGTATGAGTTTGATGACTGCTTCTTTTACTACAGTCCTGCCTCTCTCAACAGACTAGGGATCCCAGGGTCAGGAGGAATCCCTAAATGCAGGATTGTCCCTGAGGCCAAAAGACTGCTTTCCCTATTCAATGAGGCTCCCCAGGACAGAAATCCTGTCATCTGGAAGACAGACTCCATCTGCCAATTGTTCCTGCCTGTCCCCTCAGTGCCCAACATCGGTTCCCAAGGTCAAGGGAAAGTATAGGTAAGAGGCTTGTTCTCCTAATTAGCCCCTAGTCAGGCTTGGTGGATGGGTGAGATTTGCCCCTGCTACTCCCCCTCAAAACAGTTCTGATTTTTCCAGGCTGCCTGGGCCTCCAGGCTGCAGAGCGGACTTGTGCTTAACGAAGCGCATTCTCCATCTGTGGTCTGGCCCTCCTGGCAGCTCCAGCTGCCTGGGGCCTGGCTCTGGGGAGAGCAGTAAAGAAGTTCCCTCGTCCCAGACCCCCACCGCCTGCATACTCACCAAGGGATCCAGCCCCCATGGCCAGCCTCACCCCACCCATGTTAGGCTAATGAGTTCCAGACCCCACACCAGAGCCGCCCTGATGGGGTTGACCTATTTAATTAAAACAGCAGCTTCCAAAAATGGAGGTTCTGCTCCAAAGCCCTGGCCCTGGCCACAAAGACAGACTCTGGTTGTCTCTGGCCAGCTTGGACTTTGGCATTCCTTCTCTGTCCTTTGACTTTCTTCTCTCCCTCCCTCCTTCTCTCTCCTCCCTTTTCCAACATCTGTGTCCAGAAAGGAAGAAAAACCCTGTTTGGACTGGCCTTCTTCCACCGTCATTTTTTTTCTCCTTTCCAACGTCTTGTCTAAAGCAGAGTCAGTTACATAAACATTCCACCTCCTTCCATAAATTGGCCGCAGTTTCTCTGAACAATAGAGTTACTGTGTAAGGGAAGAGGGAGCCCAAGGCCACACCCCACAAGTGCTGGTCCCTCAGCCAAATAGAACCAGAGACTCATTCTTTGAAAGAACCAGAGGAAATCCAGAATCTTCAGGCGAGACCTTTGCTGTTGTGCTTGGAGCAGTTTCTTCACCAAAACCCCTCCTGCCCTGCCCTGGCCCTCCCCCTGCTGCCCTTCCATCTCCATATCATCAAGCTGTTTGAACCAATGCCCATTTTCTGTTTTTTCCTTAACTGCCTGACAGTGTATGTCACTGTGTGTCGATGTCTCAAGGGCAGAGTGTGGATGATGGAGGTGGTGGTGGTGGTGGTGGTGTGTGTGTGTGTGTGTGTGTCTTTTGGCAAGATATTTGGAGGCACACCCTCAAGATTTTGTTGCCTTTTTCTTTAAATAGAAACAGACCTCACTAATTCAGAACAGTTGAAGAAAAGTCCAGAGGGGGAAAAAAGTCTGACTTAACAGAGTTAAACTTAGGCCTTCTTATTTCTTCCAAGTGCATTCAGTTACTGGAAAAGGAGTAATCACATAGGCAAATACTGTCCTGCCAGACCCACTCCATGAATAGATGAAGATCACTTACTGCCACCATCTTGAAGACCTTATTAATGTGAGGGTTATGCAGGGTGTGGAGACACATTTTTTTTTTAGGATATTAGATATCTTCAACATTTGTAGTGCTTCTCACTGACTTAGGAAACTGTCTTCCTAGCTAGACTGTACACTCTTTAAGGACCATTGCTCTCCAGTGCCTATTATAGCTCCTAGTGCAGAGTATGTGTGTAAAATATGTGTTGAATAGGGGATGAATGAATGGATGGAGGGATGGATGGAGGGATGGAGGCATGGGTGAGGGGATGGATGGGTGGATGAAGATATGGAGGGATGGAGGGAGGGAGGGAGGGATGAAACTTGTGAGGCAGTAGCACAGGAATGGGCAAAGAACTGTGGTAAGGGAATTTTGAAGGAAACTTTCTGTTTTGAGTGGGGAGAGCAAAGAGCTGTGTCTATGCTATTGTTTGAATTTTCCCTAAAGGCCCATGGGTTTTTAAGGCTTGGTACCTAGATTGGCACTATTGGGGGGGGGGTGGAAACTGAAAGAGGTGGGAGTCTGGTAGGAGGTCCTCCAGACAATGGAGGGAATGCTTTCAGAGGGGATATTGGGATCTCCACCCTGTCCTCTTTCTGTCTTTTTGTTCTGGACAGGCCAGCAGGTGAATGGCTGTGTTCTACCATGCACTCCCTGTTTTGATATGCTGTCTTGCTATAGACCCAAAAGCAATGGGGGCTAATTTACTATAAACCCTCTGGAACTGCAAGTCAAAATAAACATTTCTTCTTTTTTAAGTTGATTATCTTGGGTATTTTGTTATAGGAACAGAAAGTGGACTAACAGAACAGGAGCAAGTAACTGAGCCCCTTGTCACCAGCTTCCACAGCAAGTGGCAGGAGATGCTGAAGGCAGAGATGATAGGAGACAATATAAGGCAGAGGTGGGAAGACTGGTATTGAATGAAGCTGGTGGGCAGGTATAATTGTGTGAGTGAGTGTCTGTGAGCAGGTCTGGAGCTCGAGGCAGATATGGTAGGCCTAGGTAAAAAGAGATTAGTCTGCTGTGGGTAAATCAGCAGGAGGATGTTGTATCAATTAAGATGATTTGGGCTGCAATGAATAGAAAATTTAGATCAATTGGCTACACCCGTGGTTCTCAATGGGCATATCTTGCCAGGTGACATCTGCTAAGGTATGGAGACATTTTTGGTTGTCCTAACTGAATAGGGGATATTACTGGTACATTGCTCAAAAATGTCCTATGTAGTCCCAAAAGTCAGCAATGTTGAGAAGCCCTGGCTTAAACCAATAAGGAAAAATTTATTGTCCCATATAACATGAAGTTTTAGGCCCACAAGTTATCTTTTCCTCATTGAGGAACTGGGTTCCTGTATCAGTAGGCTTTGCCTCTGCCACTTATGGGACATTCATTTCTTCAGAGCCACAAGACACTCCAAGAATCACGTTTGCACACAAAATCATCCTTCTGTTTCTATTTAGCCTTATGTCCCTTGCCTGTTCCTTAATCCATCCTACGCAAGTTTAATCCAGATCCCTCACCACCCATCAATGCTGGGGTAGGGAAATGGAAGCCTGAAGAAAATGAATCTTCTATCAGAAAAAAAAAATGCACCTTCTGGAAAGGGAAAGGATGTTATATAGTTCCCAACAGAATCTACCTGGACTCTGTGCTTGTCAAACTGAGAAATGAATTGCTGGCCCTCAAGGTTGCAGCTTGCTTCTTGGTTACCCACTTTGGATCTACTTCCTTAGTGAACAACAGGTATTTGCAGAAGCCTTTTCTTGCTACTAGGGGCATAATAGACTTGGATCCTGCTAACCTGGAGTTTTCAGTCTTATAAAGGAGACATTAAATAATCCCACAGATTATGTGCAAATAGACAGTCTGTGAATCGAGGACCATGGAGGTATGACAGCATCTAACAGGAACCCCTACATAGGGGTGGGACAAAGTCCAGAGATAATTCCTTGGTTGAACTAAGAACAGGAGAGTGAACAAAAAGCAGGCAAAAGACTGAGACAAAGACTTTCCCTAGAGAGTGACCACATGTGTACATCCTCTGTTGAAATATAACCAGAATTGGCACAGGGCAGTGCAGTGCACAGCAGAGATCCAGGGAAGAAGGGTGAGGATTTGGGGAGTTTAGGCAAGGGCTAGATCTCATAGAGCCTTGTAGCAGATGTTAATGATGTTGGTCTTGATCTTAAAAGCAAGGAAAAGCCATTTAAGTGACCTAATAAAGGATCACTTTGATTACAGCATAAAGAACAAATCAGAAGCAGGGCACGGTGGTGCAAGCCTGTAATCCCAGCACTTTGGGAGGCTAAGACAGGAGAATCATGAGTTCAAAACCAGCCTCAGCAATGGTGGGGTGCTAAGCAACTCAGTAAGACCCTGTCTCTAAATAAAACACAAAATAGGGCTAGGGATGTGGCTCAGTGGTCAAGTACCTCTGAGTTCAATCCCTGGTACCAAAAAAAAAAAAAAGGATTTAGAGATCAAATGAGAAGGCTGGGTTGGATACATGAATTTAGAAGATATCAGTATACAGATGCTACAGTGGTGTCTATTGCTAAATAACAAACGACTTCAATACTCAGTGACTTAAAACAACATGTATTATCTCTTATGATTTGGGTATGTTGGGACTTTGGACAGGGTACAGAAGGGATGACTTAACTCTGGTCTACAATGTTGGAGGTCTCAACTGGAAGACTCAGTAGCTGAGAGGTGGAGCTATCTGATGTTGATGTTGGCTGTTGGCTAAGACCTTAGCTGGAGTTGCTGGCTACCACACCCACATGTGGCCTCTTTATGTGGCCTGGGTTTTCTCACCAGAGGATAGCTTGGTTTTGTGAGAGAATTCCAAGAGAGAGAGCCAAGTGGAAACTATCCTTTATATGACCTAACCTTGGAAGTCATAGAGTATCTCTTCTATCATACTTCCTTGACCAAGGAAGTCGTAATCTGAAAGCCATGTTCAAGGGGAGGGAACTTAGACTCCACTTCTTGGTGAAAGAGTATCAGTTATATTGTTAGAAGAATATGTGAAATGGGATAAACAGATAATTATGGCCATTCTCAAACAACACAAACCACAGATGCTAATTAAAGGTAAGGAGTGAGACCTCCCAGGGAAAGAGAATGCAGACTTTACAATAGTTCAACTAAGAACTTTTTGACTTTATAGTAGTGCAAAACACACCCACACTGCCATTCTCTTTTTCACTTACAGTATCTTTAATAATTACATGAGTGAGTCAACACTTTACAATAAAATAGGCTTTGTGTTGGATGATTTTGCCCAACTATAGGCTAATGTAAATGTTTTGAGCACATTTAAGCTAGGCTAAGCTCTGATGTTCCATAGGTTAGATGTATTAAACACACTTTGTGTATGTGTGTGTGGTGCTGGAGATTGAACCTAGGGCCTTGTGCATGTGAGGCAAGCACTCTACCAACTGAGCTATATCTCCAACCCTTCAACACACTTTTGACTCAGGATTTAAAAAAAAATTTTTTTTTTGAGTTATAGGTGGACACAACTTTTGTTTAGTTATTTATTATGTGGTGCTAAGGATCAAACCCAGTTACTCACATGTGCTAGGCAAGCTCTGTACCACTGAGCTACAACCCCAGCCCTGACTTAGGATACTTTTGACTTATGATGAAATTATCAGGATGTAACCCCATCATAAGTTGGGGAGCATCTCAATAGATTAGAAGAGAAAATTGCGTAAGATGGAGGCTTCAAGTGTCCTCCGTGGCAGGATGAAGAAAAGGAATAGGAAAAAACTGGAGACTACTATGTCACAGATATCAATGGAAGAAAGTTCTTTTTTCCCTCTTTTCTTTCCTTCCTCCCTCCCTTCCTTCCTCTCTACTGGGGATTGAACCTAGGGTTGCTTTACCACTGAGCTACATCCAGCCTAAATTTAAATTTTAAAATTTTAAAAATTTTAAAAATTTTTTATTTTGAGTCTTGCTAAGTTGCTGAGGCTGGCCTCCAACTTGCAATCCTCCTGCTTCAGTCTCCTGAATCACTGGGATCATAGGCATGCGCCACTGTACCTGGCTCATTCTTTGTTGAATAAGCCCCTATATCCTAGTCTGTTCAAGGTTCTTGGAATGTAGTAGTGAATGCAAGATTTTCTGACCTCACGATAATTTCATTCCATTCTGAGTACCCAGTTAGTTGAGGACTGAAGAATGTGCTTTGGAGGGCCGGGCACGGTGGCTCACGCCTGTAATCTCAGTGACTGGGGAAGCTGAGACAGGAGGATTGTGAGTTCAAAGGTAGCCTCAGCAACACTGAGGCATTAAGCAACTCAGTGAGACCCTGTCTCTAAATAAAACACAAAATGGGGATGTGGCTCAGTGGTCCAGTGTCCCTGAGTTCAATCCCTGGTACCAAAAAAAAAAAAAAAAAAAAAAAAGTGTTTTGGATGTAGTAACAAGAAGGTCATTAGTGGCCTTCATGAAAATGGCTTCACTTTGTTTAGAAATAGGGTGAAATCCAAACTGGGCTGGGTTAAGGAACGAATTGGAGATGGAGAAAGTAACAAATGGATTGGGGAAGTGAAGGCAGCTCTGATTCTGAGGTTAAAGAGAGAACCCCTGGCAGGACACTTTGTCCCGTCTGTAGCACACCCTATTATCAGCTGGCTGTCTACAGTGGCTCCTCCTGCTCAGGGACTTGTGAGTTGGCATAGGCTGAAGACTCAGTGTAACTGCCAAGGAACCTGGATGGATCGATCCTGGGCTCCCCTCTGTTGTTTGGGAGGGAACTGAGAATATGCAGCCTTGTGCATCTCCAGCCCTCAAAACTTGGCAACAGCTCTCTCGTCTCCTTGCCCCTCACCGATTCTTCCTTGGATGGATTTTTGGTCACTGCCTGACCCCACCCTGAGCATGCAGCCCAGCTTCTGGCCACATGGGTCTCCTCATAGGCTATGCCTATTCCTACCTCCTTTTTTATTTTCCTCACTGATTTTTTTATCTATTCATTTTAGATATACATGACAGTAGAATATATTTTGACGTATATACACGGAGTGTAACTTATTCTAATTAGGATCCCATTCTTATGGTTGTACATGATGTGGAGTTTCATTGATGAAACAATGAAACTTTTCCTATATGAGCATAGGAAAATTATGTCCAATTCATTCCACTGTTTTTCCTATTCCTCTTTCCCCTCCCTTCACTTCATCCCCCTTTGTCTAATCTATTCAACTTCTATTCCTCCCCCTGCTCCCCACACTGTGTGTGTCAGTGTCTACATATCAGAGAGAACATTCAACCTTTGGTTTTGGGGGATTGGCTTATTTCACTTAGCATAATAGTCTCCAGATCTATCAATTTACCAACAAAAATCATAAAGTAATTCTTTTTATGGCTGAATAATATTCCATTATGTATATGTACCACATTTTCTTTATCCATTCATCTATTGAAGGGCACCTTGGTTGATTCCATAGCTTAGCTATTATAAGTTGAGCTTCTATAAACATTGATGTGGCTGTGTCACTGTAGTCTATCCTTACCTTCTTGATTCCTAGATTCCAATCTTTCCTTCTATCTATCCCCCCTAAGACTTCCTCCATGAGGAAGTACTCATTCCAGCCCCTACAGATCCTCTAACCCACTAAAGTCCACCCCAAAGTTGGCTGTGCACCATGCACAGTTCTGAATTGCCCATGATCTTTGTGTCTAACTTAGTTTCCCCATAGCACAGGTCACTTCCTTGAAAGAGGATCAGGGTTAACATGTTTTCTAATGTCCACAGTGACCCTGAGCAGAGCTCAGCTTTGGGGTAAGTAAATAGCAGAGGCCCAATATTTGTTGCATCTAATGAACAAATTGATGCAAATCCTCCCTGTGGCTTCCCACACTTGTCCTAGACTACATGTCATGTGAGCTTTTAGCAGTAGACAAATCCAGGATGGGGATGTGGGCTGACTTTTCAAGAATCACTTGCAGAACTTCTGGAGAATAAATGGCAGAAGAGGCCCTCTCTGTCCACTGCAGCTTAGGGTTCACTATGGGGAGGGACCTCTGTCCCCAGAGGCACATTTCCAAATAAGTTAGGCAGAACACACCAAACCATGACTGAACAAGCTCGTTTAAGTGTGTGAATTTAAACAAAACAAAACAAAAAAAGACCAAAACAGGATGGTCATCACTGGTAGTGTTTCTTCCAAGTAAAATGTCTTTAGATGGATATGGGAGAAATACCAAGCATCATTTGTTGGCTTTATCACCTTGTGCAAATCATATAACCATCTGGGCCCAAGTTTTCTAATCTTTAAAATGGGAATTATTAGGAGAAGTAAATGGGATAATATACAGTTAAACCTTATTATTTGTGAATTCACTAAAATTTATTTGTAACCCCCAAATCATTATTTGCCATACTTTGGAGTCATTTGTGGACATGCACAGAGCAGCAGAAAGGTGAGTCACCCAACACATGGGCTCCCAGCTGAGGTCAAACAGGTGCTCTCTGCTATCTTACCTCAGTTCTCATGCTATAAATAAGTGTCCTTCTCACAGCACCTTGTTTGGGGGATTTTTGTGCTTTTGTTTGGTGATTTCACTGTTTAAAACGGTCCCCAACTATAATGTGGAAGTCTTCTGTTCCTAGGCACAGGAAAACTATGATGAGCCTTTCAGAAAAAATGAGCATGTTGGATAAGCTTTGTTCAGGTGTGAGTTATAGAGCTGATGGCTGGAAGTTCCATGGTAATGGATATGTATTACTCATTATTTACATTTATATTATTTATATTGAGTGAACTAGAAGAACACATCAAAGAATGTTATAAATTGTTCAGCTGACAAAAATGTTGTGATCGCCAGGCTCACAATAACCTAACCCTGTATTTCTGCAAAGAGCAAAGTTTCAGTGTTCACTAATTCAGGGTTTGCGGTGACTGTATAGAGTGTAACTACTATAAACAGAAGCTCCTATGCAGGGTATGTGTCAGGGTGAAGTGTTCCAGAAATGCGGACTTCTGATCTCAGTAAGAAGGCTGGAAGCACTCAGCTCCTCCATTGCCATAGTTACTTGTGCTGTGCCAGGAATCTGGTTCCTCAAAGACTCAAAACCTTCTTTCACACATCCCCTCACCTCCTCTCCTGCCAGAGATAGCGGTAACACAATGGTTTGTAACTACCCCCTTGTAGCTCTGGCCATCTGTTACTACTTGTGTTCTTGATGATAAGTTTCTGTCTTATTCTTCTTGTTTTCTACCATGTTTCTGCCCTGGGACAGGGACCTCTAGACAGGGGCTGCATCTTCCCACAGCCTAGGAGTACAAAGGGGGCATATGTCTTGCTTTCTCGGTGTGTTTGTTCCTGCTTTTCCTGTCTGTCCTATCTTATATTTCAGGGGTTGCCTCCACTTTGATCCTGGGGGAGGAAAAAAGGAACGAAATCCTTATCTAGATCCAGGATTCCCCCCGGCAGTGTAAGAGAGAGGAGGTCTCTAAGCACTAGCTCTGGGTGAGGACCCTGCTCACCAGGTACCCACCCCCCATAGGAAAGGGAAATGCCCTCCCCTTTGGGGCTACTCCTGTGTCCTCCGGGTCGGGATGGAGGAAGCAACAACAAGAGGCAAGGACAGAGGTTTTCTCTACACATGGGTCTGATTAGACTCCATTCCTGAGGCTCTCTGGACTTGAAGACTCTCTCCCCAGGAAGCCAGACAGCCAATTGGAGGAAATCTGCAAACCCGTTCTGAGGCCAGGTTTAAGGAGGCAGCCAGGGTGAGATGGGAGGGCTGTGGGCACTTGATCTTTATCAGAGCCTTCTCCACCTCCGGCCTCCTGCCAGCTGCTGGTAGCCCCTGGCCAGGATCCTCCAGGAATTCGGAGCCTCAGGATTATGTTACCTTCTGAATTCTATTAGCACTGGCTGGTAAGGACAGGGGGTGTCGGGGCTCACAGGGAGCCGTCCAGTGGCCATTGGAGTCGAGCAGGCGCCTTTGGTTGCCTGTTTCTGACTTTGCAGCTCTGATTCCCCCTTTGCCCTCATCTCTCATGTTCTCTGCAGGGAAGGATGTGGATTATTTATATATAAATGAAAAGAAGAAGTTTTTCAGATGTTCTTAGGGAACAGAAGTTAATAATAATAGCATAATGATATCCAGGCTGAGTAGTGTCTCTTATCCAAAATATTTGGATTTCAGAATATTTTGGATTGGGGATTATTTTCCTGTACATAATGAGATATCTTGGGGATGGGACCTAAGTGGAGAACGAAATTCATTTATATTTCATGTACACCTTACGCATGGAGTCTGGAGGTAATTTCATACAGTGTGTGTGTGTGTGTGTGTGTGTGTGTGTGTGTGTGTGTGTATTTTAGTTGTAGATGGACACGATATCTTTATTTTACTTATTTATTTTTATGTGGTGCTGAGGATTGAACCCAGTGCCTCACGCATGCGAGGCAAGCGCTCTACCACTGAGCTACAGTCCCAGCCCCCTCATACAGTATATTTTGTGCCTGTGTTTTGACTGCAACTAGTTACATGAAGTCAGGTGTGGAAATTTTCACTTGTGGTATCAGAAAGTTTCAGGTTTTAGAGCATTTTGGATTTTCAGATTAGGTTGCTCAACCCGTAATAGCAAAACCGTGTGCCAGGTACTGGTCTAATTGCTTAACACATATCAGCACATTCACTCTCCAAATACCTGTTTTATAGATGAGGACATTGATACTTCCCCATTTTTGACTACAGTTTCCTCATAACTGTAAAATGTATCTACAGTATCTTTTGCCTCCGTTCTTTGGTCTTTTTATTGGTCTCTTCCCATAACAAGAAGGAGGAAAAAGGAGAAAAGAGATTGTATGGGTCCTGACTACATCAAACTTTATAATAGGGTCTGAAAACATTTTTTAAAGAGCCAGAGAGCAAATATTTTAGGCTTTTTGATTCATACAATGTCAATCACAACTACTCAGGCTACCTTTGTAGCATGAAAGCTGCCAGACACAATCTGTGAGCCAATGAGCATGACTGAACTTCAGTGAAACTTCATTAACTAAACACATCAGTTTGCTTTCTAAGATATCTGATTGCCCAGCCTGGAGTCCTGCCCTCAGAAAGCTCTAGGCTTCATCACAGGTGCATGGGTGTGACTAGCACAATCATTTAACATACAGAACACATATAGCATGGACACTACACACACACACACACACACACACAGCTTATGTCCCAGACTTATGTCCATTTGTAAAGCCAAAGGTCTCTTTTACACATTGCTGAGCACTTCACCTCTCCAGTGGGAGTTGCATCAAACTGCCATTTATTTATTTATTTTTATTTTTTGGTACTGGGAATTGAACCCAGGGGCACTCAACCACTGAGCCACATCTCCAGCCCTTTTTTGTATTTTGTTGGAGACAGGATCTCATTGAGTTGCTTGGGACTTCATTCAGTTGCTGAGGCTGCCTTTGAACTCATGATCCTTCTGCCTCAGCCTCCAGAGCCATTGGGATTATAATTGTGCACTACCGCGCCTGGCATCAAACTGCCATTTATTGCACATTCGCTATTTCCGGGCACTGTGGTTGGTGACCTCATTTTGACTTCATTACCTCTTTGAAGACCCTGTCTCCAGATAGAGACATTCTGAGATACTGGGATTAGGACTCTAACACATGAATTTCTGGAGGATTGCAAGTCAACCCACAACAGTCCCATTGATAGAAAAGATAACAAGAGACTGTGATTATACGTCTATCCCAGGATAGACGTATAATCAATGGGATATAATTGAGAATCCAGAAGTAAAACCATCTGTCCTATGATCAACTGATATTTTTACAAGCATGCCATCTGTAAAATAGGAAAAGAGTTGTCTTTTTTTTTTTTTTTTTGATACCGAGGGGCACTTACCCACTGGGCCACACCCCCAGCCCTATTTTGTGTTTTATGTAGAGACAGGGTCTCACTGAGTTGCTTAGCGCCTGGCCATTGCTGAGGCTGGCTCTGAACTCGCAATTCTCCTGTCTCAGCCTCCCAAAGTGGTGGGATTACAGGAGTGCGCTACCGCTCCTGGCTAGGAGTTATTTTTCAATGAGTGGTGCTAGGACAACTCAATGGCCACATGCAAAAAATGAGGGACCCTTACCTCACAATATATACAAAAATTAACACAAAATGAATATAAACCTATACATAAGACCTAAAACTATAAAAATCTTAGGAAAAAAGATTAGGGATAAATCTTTGTGACCTAGGATTTTGGAAACGTAGATGGGATACTTAAATTCCAGCAAAAAATAAAAAGATAAAAAAATAAAAAGACCTGTATCTAAAATATATAATGAATTAATTCAATAATGCAACTCCATTCAGAAAAAGCAAAGGGCCCAAATAGATACTTCTCTAAGGAAGATAAACTAATGACAAACACATAGAAAGTTTCTCAATATCTTAGTCATCAGTTAAATACAATCCAAATCACAATGAGTTAGTACTTCACACCCAGGAGGATGGCAAGAATCAAAAATTCAGATAACAAGTATTGGTAAAGATGTGGAGAGATTGAGACCCTCATATATGGCTAGAAGAAATGTTAATGAGGAATGAATATTACAACATGAAAGACACTTGAAAACATTATGCTAAATGAAAGAAGCCTGGCACAAAAATATCACATACCGTATAATTTCATCCAAATGAAATATCCAGACTAGGGAAATCTTAGAGACAGAAGGTAGATTAGTTATTGCTTAGGATTGGAAGGTTGGGGGATAGGAGACAGTATCTACAGTATATGTTTCTTTTGGAGACAATGAAATGTTTCAAAAATTGACTGTGGGAATGATTACACATATCTATAAACAGACAAACCACCATTGAACTACATACTTTGATGAATTGTATGTGAATTATATTTTAATAAAACTGTTACAATTGTAATTCCTTGTTATATGGGAATGTTGGTCTGCATGTGCATGTCTGTATTAGTTCCCTATTGCTGCTGTAACAAATTACCACAAACTTAAGAACTTATAACAACACTTATTGTACTGAAGGTTGAAGATAGAAAATGAGTTTTATTGGACTAAAATCAGCATATTGGCAGGGCCATCCTCCCTCTAGAGGATCTGGAGAGAGTCTATTCTTTTGCCTTTTCCATCTTCTCAAGGTCACTTGGATGAACAGCTCCTCTGTGTTCAAAGCTCATTCCTCTATCCTCTGCTTCCCTCTTTATATCGCCTCTTTCTACTCTGACTTTCTTGTAAGGACTGCTGTGATTACATTGGGCCCACCCGAACTATCAAAGATCATCTCCCATCTCAAGATCCTTGATTTAATTACACCTTCAAATTCCCTTTTGCCATGTAAAGTAATGTGTGTTCTAGAGATTAAGTCATGAACATCTTTGGGCAAACCATTATGCAGCCTACCACACCTCAGGTGCATACAGGTGCGTGAATGTGTGTCTATATCAGTCTCTCTCCCAACTCATGTCTTGCCTATTCAATTTCTTAACATCTTTGACTAACAAGTTTCTTTTGGTAGAACCAGATACACTAATTCTAAGATATATGAAAATTCCAAGCACCTAGAGTAACTAAAATAATCTTGAAAAGAAAAGCACTCTATCTTTTTTGTGCATTGCTGAATTGCACTTGCTAATACAGTATTGTATTAAGGACTTTTGCATCAATATTTATGAAGACTATTGGTCTTTAGTTTTCTTTTAATGATATTTTTAGATGTTGATGGACCTTTATTTTATTCATTATATGCGGTGCTGAGAATCAAACCCAGTGCCTCACACATGCTAGGCAAGTGCACTACCACTGAGCCAAAACCCCAGCCCCTGGTCTATAGTTTTCTTTCCTTGTAATTACCGGTCTTTGTCCAATTTTGGTATTAGATTTATAGGGGTCTTATAATATGAGTTGGAAAATATTTACCTCTCTTCTATTTTTTGAAAGTGTTTTTATAAGACTGACATTATTTCTTAAGTGTTTTGTACTGTTTACTAGGGAAGTTATCTGGGCCTGCAGTTTTCATTTTTTGGAAGCATTAAATTAATAAATTTGAATTCTTCAATAGATTACAGTACTGAGGTTTTTCTATTCCCTCTTGTATGTATGTATGTATGTATGTATGTATGTATGTATGTATTAATGCACGTATGTATTGTATTGGGAACCTTGTGCTAGCTAAAAACATGCTCTACTACAAGCTACACCCTTAGCCCCATTCTTGTAATTTGTGTCTTTCAAGGAATTTTGTCTGTTTCACCTAAATTGTTACAGCCTCCTTGTTTTGACAAACACAAACTTCTTTCCTTCACCTTGTCATTTAATTGGATAAGATTTACTAACTGCCTCTGGTTTCAATGCAGAGTAATTGCTTACCAGATATATTCTCTCTCTCTTTGGGTACCAGGGATTGAACCTAGGGATACTTAACCACTGAGCCACATCCCCAGCCCTTTTTATTTTTTATTTTGAGATAGAGTCTTGCTAAATTGCTTAGGGCCTTGCTATGTTGCTGAGGCTGGCTTCGAACTTGCCATCCTCTTGCCTCAGCCTCTGGAGCTGCTGGGATTACAGTTGTGCACCACCATGCCTGACCTATTTTTATTTTGAGACGAGGTCCTGTTAAGTTGCTGAGGCTGTCTTTGAATTTGCAATCCTTCTGCCTCAGCCTCCTGAGCCTCTGGGATTACAGGCATGAGCCACCATGCCCAGTTTCTTTATCTCTCTCTCTTTTTTATAATTGTAGCAACAATACTAGCTTATTAAAGTCATGTTTGAAAACATACGTAAGCCTAAAGAAGAAACTAAAAGTCACCACTAGTCACCACCACCATACTGCCCAGGAAAAAAATCACTATTAACATTTTGCTTTTATTTTGTTTTATGATAATATATATATTGTATATATATATATATAATATAATATAATATATAACATATAATATATTATATATATTTATATATAAATAATGTATATATATATTTATATATATATATATATATATATATTGCTGATGGACCTTTATTTAATTTATTTATATGTGGTGCTGAGAATCAAATCCAGTGCCTCACACATGCCAGGCAAGTGCTCCACCACTGAGCCACAATCCCAGCCCTATAATAATTTTTAATGACAAAAAAAAACATTATTATTAAATGTACACACAGTAAAATTGAATTTTTAGCGTATAGCCCCCTAAGTGTATGGAATCATAATGGAAGAAATTCAGAAAAGCACTGCATTGCTGGAAGGAGCACTTTCTCTTTGCAGGCAGTGCTGTTCCTAGAGAGGTAGGGAGACTAATAGCATCTTCCTCAGGGATAGATTCCCAGCACTTTGGAGGCAGGGACCAAACAGGTTAAGTACATTCTAGTATCGGATCCTGACATGGGATTTAAATAGATGAATTATTTTGGTTCCACTTGCAGTGGAAGTAGCTCTATTGTGATTGGAGTTCAGAGGGGGTCTTGGGTATCTTGGTGGAATTTCTAGATGGCTCTTCCCTCATCAGAGTCTATCGCGACGGACAGGGAAGGGCCTAGGTTCTTAGGACCTTCATTGAGCCTGTCCTTTATATCTTGCTTTGCATGGGTTGCTCGACGAGTTGGGGGTCCCATAGGATGAGGGGTACCAAGGGGTCCTCAGGGAGGATGAAATGGGGTCCAGTGGGACAAGGGTCTGGGGTCCCAGGGAGGAAGGTATGAGACCCTTAGGAAGGGCGATATGGGGTAGACAGTTGCAGCACCAGGGGTAGGTAAAACTCCTCTGCCAGAGCAAGAGGCAGACTCATTTATTTTAGTTAGTGCAACAGTTTATATAAGGTCCTCGGACCAATCATGGTCCTGAGGTTAGGTTATAGCCAATAGGGTATTGATCCATGTCAGGCGTGCAGCCAATCAGCATGAGATGAAAAAAGGAGAGGTACTGAAGGCAACCAATCAGCACAGAAGGCGCTAAAGGCAGCCAATCAGCATGGGGTAAGGAAAGGGAAGGGGAGGTATTGAAGGCAGCCAATCAGCATAGGTTAAGGAAAGGGGAGGGGAGGCATTGAAGGTAGCCAATCAGCATAGGAGGCACTGAAGGCATGGAGAGAGCTCCTATATGAACTAGCAAAATGGCTCTGCTCAGATATGAGGGTCTCAGTGAAGGCAGCCTGTATGTTATGAAGCTTAAATGTTCCATAGAGGTTTGTGTATTGAAGGCTAGGTCCCCAGATGATGATACTATTGGGAAGTGGTAGAATCTTTACGAGATGGGGGTTAGTGGAAGGAAGTGAGGTAATGGGGGAATGGTCTTGAAGGAGGTATTTGAACCCAAGTTCCTTCCTGTCTTTCTTTGGGTTTTGGCCACCAGGAGGTGTGTAGACTTCTCTGCCATGTTCTCCTGCTGCCTCACCACAAGCCCCAAAGTGACTGAACCTTCCATGGATTGAAAACTCTGAAACCTTGAGCTTAAATAAACTTTTCCTCTAAGTTGATTTTCTCAGACATTTTGTCACAGTATCAGAAAACTGACTTATTGGGGAAGGGTTATTATCTGCCTGGGGATTCCTGAAGATTCACAAGCCTTGGTGAGATGTTGGAATGACAGAGTCTTAGTGCCCTGCCTGATTTCATTGTTTTTGTTCCAAACTTGTCTATTTGGGGAAATGCCCAAGAACCAAAGCTGAGATGGTATTTGGCCTTGTAACTCCCTCAGTCCAGATCAAATGTTGAGGCAAAACTAACCAAGGCATGGAATGGGGACTCCTTCTCCATCTTTCCCCTTCAACCCATCTCTCCTTTTTCAAAACGAAGACCTCTTTCAAAGAACAGGAGTTCTTCCTACTATGAAAATACTCTACTTTTACAGGTATTTTGTCAAGAAAGGAACTCATAGACTTATATGAGGTTATTACTTTGGGGGATGGATCAATCCCAGTATCAAATCTCTGGGCACAGCTGCAGGAAAGCAAGTGTCACGCAGACAGAGCTCATACAGATCTATCCCTGTGGTGCTGACCTGAACTGCAATAAGAATGCCTGTGCACTTGACCTTCATATCAATAGCCCTCAGAGGCTGGGACTATGTCTGAGAAAGAACGGCTCTGCATCATAGCAGTTCATGTAAGGGACTAGGTTTGTCAAACTATCAGCCAAGGCAGTGTGAGTAGTCGGGCTTGATTTTGAGGAAGCTGATAATTTATGCAAGAGAGGCAACCAAGAGAGTTCTTCATTTTGGGTCCAACAACATTAAGGAATCAATAAGCAGAGCTCTACCTCAATGTAATTGGTTTCCTAAGCAATCCTATGTATTTTATGTATTTGAAAACATTATTCAGAGAAAGGGCTACAGTTTTCATTAGGCTGTCAAAGTGGCCTCTGACTCATACATGCACACAAATGTTAAAAGGATACAGTCTCTCTCTCTTTTTCTCTCTCCCTCTCTCTCCTTTCTCCATCTTTCTCTCTCTCTCTCCTTCCTTTCCCCTTTTCTGTCTCCTTTTTCAGTTTTCATAGCATACTTTCCATATGTTTGTTAAAAAAAAATTTCTTTTTTACATCCCTCACAGGAGAGGATAGGACAAAGGAGATACCTCACTCTCACTTTCTAGTGAGGAATCTACCCTGCAGTATATGTGTTGCTCAGTTCCTTCCAGAAAGGGCTTGGGGCAAACAGGAACATTTCAACACCTGGCAACCTAGGGGTTAGGTATTAAACAGCGTGACTGGGAGCAGGGAGTGATCCTGGAGCACTTGCTTAGATCTTGCTTAGCTGTTGAAATCAGCATTAGCATTTGGCTCTAGTCCAAAAATTTCCTTCATCACCTTCAGAACGTATCTCAGAATCTAATAATAATCTAAGTGAGTATTTTTTGTCAAACTCAAAAGCCTGATGTATTCTGCCCTTTAATAATCCCTTCTCAGAAAAGGTAATCTACTTAATAAATCTCAATGGTAACGGATGGAATCAATCCAGAGGAGGAAAGTTTATTCAATAGTTCTTTGACTTAATTAACCTTCAAAATATTTTCCTGGAGAGAATTTGGACAATTCAAGGCATATTTCCATCAACATCCCATAAGGCTTTAGTACTTAGGTAGCAGTGGGGTCATCGTAGGAAGCTTGCAACTCCCAACTCTTTCTACAGTTTGGCCTTTTGAATGTTGGTCACAAATGGTACGGCATTGCCACATGTTTCAAAATCATTGAAATAAAAATTCCCATTAGGACCTCAGTGTGCATGAGTTCTCGAGTAGACACAATGGGTTGCCCCTATGTCCATTTCCCCTTTTTTTTTACTACAATTTAGCTGAGTATGTGACTACTCAGCTAGAAAATATTCCCAGCCTCCTTTGCCGCTCTTTGGTCATGTGACTAATCTTGGCCAATGAGATATAAGCAGAACTGGTATACGTTTTCTAGGTTATTCCTTTAGGAAAAGGATACAACCACTATCACTGTTTTCTTCTTCCCACTGGATGGAAGCCAGAAGTTATGGCAGGAACTACAGCAGCCATCTCAGGCTAAGAGATGGAACTACCTAGTGAGAATGGCAGAGCTACAAGGCAGAAGGAACCTGCCTCTCCTACAATGTTAAAGAAACCCGGTCTCCAATACCATGGAATCCCCGTACCAACCCTGACCCATCTACTGCGACTTTTATGTAAGGGAAATATACTTTGTTAGAGATACCATTATTCTGGCCTTTAGTACAGTAGCTAAATCTGTGTTCTAAGCCACGTTGTTCCCAGTCACATTTCTTTCTACTCCTCATTGCTTGTACCCTCTTGGAGGATCTACTTCATCTGGCTGGTCAACCTCTGACAATTGCTGTTATAATCCGTTGCCAAAGCTTCTCAGTCACTAACTTTCACTGCAGTATGTATCATTTCTTCATCCAGCTTCCTCTCTCCCTCTGATTTTCAGTTCTCCACCATGGCCTGAATCTCAACAATCTGTGATCCCCAACATATGAAAAGAATCCATCAGGGGCTGGGGATGTGGCTCAGTGGTAGAGTGCTTGCCTAGCATGTGTGAGGCCCTGGGTTCGATTCTCAGCACCACATAAAAATAAATAAAATAAAGGTATTGTGTCAATCTACAACTAAAAATTTTTAAAAATCCATCAAAATAAAACAAAAAACCCAACAATGTTTATTTAGCACATTTCATTGCCAGTTTCTGCTCTAATTTCATATTAATGAAGTGTCTAAACTAATTACATCTCACTTTAACCCTTTAATAACTCTTTGAAATAAGTAGCTATATTCCCTTTCTGTTGGAGATGAGGAATCCTAGGCACAGATAGATGCTCTGCCCACTAGTTCTGATATAGAAACTAACATAGAAATATCCAATAGAGATAAATAAGGACGGAGAAATCATTGAGGTCACTGAGGGGTATGAAGGCCTGGTTATCCCTGACAGGGGCAGTTGCTGGATCTTCTTTGGTGGCCCCAGAAACCCACCCAAAGATGGCAGCCTCATCTTGCCCAAGTCACTCCAGGAAAGCAGCAGATGGTGAGGGAGCAGAGCCCCGTGGGTGCAATGCTTCTTGTTGTTCCAGGCTGTTGAGCTTTATAGGACAAGCTGAAGGGATTCCCCGGACAGACTTTCCTGTATGTATAATTCCATTTAGTACCCCCTGCTTTCCTATCATCATCACTGTAGCTTTTTCTGGCTAGACCTCATTTAGTCAGTGACCAAACCACAGTCTATTCTCCAGACATCCTTCAGTCTTTGGCCAGTGTCCTTGACTATCTTACCTCAGCAAGGCAGCCCACTTATTGATCCCTCTGTCCCAGGATGGGCAATCTAAGCCTGTCTTGTTCTGCTGCTGGGGATGGCTCTAGGTGGGACCCTAACTGAGTGGTGGAGTCAAGGCCAGTGGCTTTGAGGGCCACCTTTCGTGTGTCTGGCTCTCAAGAACCCGCCCCACTACTGTGCAATTCTTTTGTCGCTCACACCCTCTCCCTGTGCACCCCTCTTCCTCTTGCTCCCCAAACACATGCAATTCCATGGTTGTTTAAATGGCGTCCTCCCTAGAGGCCCCTTTGGAATCCTCCAATTCCTACCCTCGGGCCCTTTTCATTTTTATCTAATTTTTTTCTTTGTCAAGCTTTGTGTTTAATTAGAACCATATTACAGCAGAGAGCAGCTCGCCAAGTCAGACCCCCAGAGAGCCCTAGGAGGAGGAACTGGGTCTCTCCTCTCAGCCTGGGGACAGCTGTGTCACTCTTCTCCCACGCCGCACATTGACCCACTGAAGGACATTCAGTCTGACTACATAAAAAAGTCAATTTGAAGGAATAGACGCCTATTTAAAGTGGAAAATACACCTTCTCTCATTCTTCCATTTTCCACCTAAAATAGCTCTGTTTCCGGCTTTCTTCCCCAGCTTCAGCACGGGTGGCGTGTGATTGCATGTTGAGGTATAAGTCCTCCTCCCATTCAAGCGGGTGGTTATTTGTTCATAGGGAGTTTGATGCTCTTGTGCTAGGGATGCCAGGGGTAGTTCTTCCTTTTTTAAACCAGCATCTGACCAGTGCTGTGTGTTAGCTGTTTTCATGCTATTGTTATTTTGCCAAAGGGATGACAGGGTCACGGTGATTATGGTCAATGGGCACTCAGCATCTCTTCTACTTTCCCAAGTATGATTTCCTGTACGATTTACAGTGAATCTGTAAAGTAAATTCTATTTTTTCAGACTTCCTTGCAGCTAGAATTCTTGATGAGAATTTATATTCTGCCTGTTCAGTGCACCAGTACAAGCAAGACAAAGGTCCTCTTTCCACAGCTTTGGCCATTGAACATCCACAGGAGAACTGAGCAGCCTGGCTTGTCCTCTCTCAGTCTTGCTCAGAGTCATCCTGGTTCTAGCAGCAAGCGTGTCCGGTCAGACATGGTATTTTCTACAGTGGCCTTCCTATGCTTGTCGCAGCCTTAGAAGTATCAAAAGGCAGTGGCTCTGATGATGATGGTGACAGATTCTTGATCACTGAAGTGAGTGGTGGCCCTGGCCATGTGGATGTTTTAATT